>CAUYRH010013821.1:0-11700 GCA_963574655.1 Perodicticus potto
CAACGCCCACCAGAGGCTCCAATAGCCAAAAAGGCTGGACAACTGCTGAGGAGACACCTGTGCCTTGGTGTCTCCTTCACTTTACACTTGGGACTAAATATGGAACCCCCATTTCCTATGCCTAGGTCAGTTTCTTGTGAATTTCCTAGGCCTGAATTCCATTGATGGACTGTGTCCATTCATTCATACACTCATTGACCTTGCCCCTGGTGGAAGGGACTGTATTCATTCGTTTCCTGGCCAAGGAACCCATACACCTATATATACCCTGAGGCTAGAGGCCTAGAGGAGGAGAGGGGGAAATACCGGGAGAGGAACGGAGAGAGCATCTCTCTCCCCACTTGAAATCTCTCCCTCTACCAGGAGCTTTGGTGTTTTCTATATTCTTTTCTGGAAATCAATTCTGTCTTACCATGGAGGGGTGGGGGCGGGAAATAATGTAATGAAGAATAATAAAATACATGTATTTAAAAAAAAAAAAAACTTACCTTATTGGGTACAATGAACAATATTCTGGTGACAGACACACTAAAAACCCCAAACAAGGTATTCATGTAACAAAAAAATTTGCAACCCCTTAGCTTTTGAAATTATAAAAAGGAAGGAAAACTGGAATATTCATAAATATGTGAAACTAACGCACTCTTGAGCAGCCAAAGAAGAAATCAAAAGAGAAGTTAGAAAATATATGAGACAAACTAAAATAAAACCAAAACATACCAAAACTTATGTGACATAGGAAAAATAATACTAAGAAGGAATTTAACAACAAATGTCTACATTAAAAAAAGAAGGCCATGAAAGAAACAACCTATATTTATACCCCAAGGAATGAGAAACAGAATAAATGAAGCTCAGTGTTACAGAAGAAAGGAAATAAAAAGGATTGGTGCAGAAGCAAATAAAATAGAAAAGAGAAAAACAATTTTAAAAATTGGATTAGTTTTATGAAAAAAAGATTTAGAGTCTTTGAAAGTTGTTTTTCTTAGGGTAGCTAATATCTAAAGAGGTAGACTTAGACTAAGAAAAAAGGCCAAAATAAATAAAATGAAATGAAAGAAGAGACCTTACAACTGATGCCTAAAATGAAAAAGATCAGAAGGGACAATCATGAACAATTATATGCCAAGAAATTGGATAACTTAAAAAACTGAATAAATTTCTGGAAACATACAACCTATGAAGACTGAATTTTGAAAAAAGAAAAGAAAATCTTAATAAACTGACCACATCTAAGAACATTGTGTCAGTAATTAAAAACCTCCTGATAACGAAAATTCTAGAACCTAATGACTTTGCTGGAGAATTCCACCAAACATTTAAAGAAGAACTAAAGTCAATCTTTCTTAACCTTTTCTAAAAAAATTGAAGAAGAGGGCCTATTTCTAAAATTATTTTATTAAAATTATTTTATTTATTTATTTATTTATTTATTTAATTTATTATTATTTGGTACCTTGATACCAAAGTCAGACAAAGACACTACAACAAAATAAAACCACAAAACTATTTCTGTAGAACATAGATGCAAAAATACTCAGCTAAATATTAGTAAACTGAGTTTAATACCACATTAAAATGATTATATCCCACGACCATGTGGCACCTATTCCTGGGATGTATGAATGGTCCAACACATGTAAATCAAATAATACGATGTACCATATTAACAGAAGGATAAAGTCACATATTAAAAATGATAAAAATCACATAATCATTTTAATAGATGCAGAAAAAGCATTTGACAAAATTCAACATCTTTTCATAATAAAAACTTTCAACAAACTAGATATGGAAGGAATTTACCTCAACATAATAAAGTTCTTGTATGAAAAGCTCAAAACAAACATAATACTTAATGGTGAAAAAACTGAAAGCTTTTCTCTTAAGATTAGGAAGAAGAAAAGCATGCCAACTTTGTCACTCCTAGTCAACAGAGTACTAGAAGTCCTATCAGAGCAATTAGTAAAGAAAAAGAAATGAGGCAGTACCTGTACCTCAGTGGGTAGGGTGCTGGCCACATACAAGAGGCTGCCAGGTTTGAACTGGCCTGCGCCAGCTAAACAACAATGAATGACAACTACAACCAAAAAAATAGCCAGGCGGTGTGGCGGACACCTGTAGTCCCAGCTACTTGGGAGGCTGAGGCAAGAGAATCACTTATGCCCAAGAGTTTGAGGTTGCTGTGAGCTGTGACGCCATGGCACTCTACTAAGGGTGACATAGTGAGACTCTGTCTCAACAATAAAAAAAAATAAATAAATAAAAAAGAAAAAGAAAGAAAAGAAACAGAAATGAAAGGCATCCAAATCAGAAACGAAGATGTAAAGGTATCTTTGTTTGCAGATAACATTATCTTATAGGCAGTAAACCCTAAAGCCTCCCCCCTAAAAAACAAAATGAATAAACAAAAACCAGCAAAAAACAAAGTAGAAAAGTAGTTAGAACTAGTAAGTGAAATCAGTATAAATAAACTGCAGGATGCAAATCCAGAATATGAAATCAGTTACATTTCTGTACATTAATAATGACCATCTGAAAAAGAAACTAGAAAACAATCATATTTACAATAGCATTCAAAATGACTAGTATTTATATACATAACCTTAGCCAAGGAAGTAAAAGACTTGTACGCTGAAGTCTAAGAAATATTGATGGAAGAAGTTAAAGAAGATACAAATAAATGAAAATATTCCTCATGTTCCTGAATTGGAAAAATTAATGTTATTTAAATGACTGTGTTACCCAAAATAATCTTGAAAAAGAAGAACAAAGCTGGAGGCATTATACTTCCCCATCCCCAAATATAGTATATTTCAAAGCTATGGTAATTAAAACAGTATGATATTGAACGCAAAAAACAGACATATAAATCAGTGTAACAGAATAGAGAGCCCAGAAATAAATCCATTTGTATGCCATCAACTCCTCTTTGTTAAGTGTGCCAAGAACACTCAATAGGAAAAGGATAGTTTCTTCAATAAGTGACGTTGGGAAAATTGGATATCCGCTCAGAAAAGAACAAATACAACACAAATACTGTATGATTCCACTTATCTGAAGTAATTAAAATAAGAGAAACAGAAATTAAAATGGTAATTACCAGAGGCTGTAGAGAGGGGAATTAGGGATTTTTAAAATGGGTACAGAGTTTCAGTTTTGCAAGATGAAAAGAGTTCTGGAGATGGATGGTGCTGATGGATGCACAATGATATGAATGTATTTAAGAGTGCTGAACTGTACAGTTAAAAATAATTAAGATAAATTTTATATGTATATAATAATAAAAAAATGGGGAAATATTGCAAATCAGAGAATGTTGCTGTCTTCTTGAAACTCTTCAGCAGCTTTCTACTATACTTAGGATATATGCTAAATTGGATGCCATGACCCCTGGAGCCCTCAGAAATCTGGCCTGCCCCTTCCTCTACATTAGCTCCTTCATTTTGACCCTCACTCCTGACCTTTCTTTCTGTTCTCTAACACATCAGGGCCTTGGTGCTTGCCGTCTCCACTGCCAGAATGGTGTGCATTAAGGTTTTCACTTGATTTTTTCATTCTTGTCATTTGGGTTTTGGTTAAGACTTGATCATCTCATTGCAGTGGTTTGAAATTCTTTTAGGCATTTAGTTGTTTTCTATCTGTGTCTGTTAGCCTCCTATGGGTCATAACTCTGCAAAAGCAAGTGTCTTGTCTGCTTGCTCACACTGATCCCCTGGCACTAGAACATGATGGATATTTAACAGATATTGAATGAATAAATATTTTCATATAATGGCATTTAGAAGAGTGTCTTTCTTTTGTACCATAACTGAATAACAAGTTGACTGGGTCTCTCTTTCCTATAAGAGCTGAGGCGCTGAAGCTCTATGAGGTTCTAAATATGAATTTGAGATTCAGGGGTTTATGAACCTTTTGCAATTGTTATTTCACAGTATGCATGTGTGTTCACTTTGTTGTTGTTAGTGTTGTTGATAGCTTTCTTTATCTACTTGATGGAACCCATGTCTACAAGGTTAGAAATCACTGTATTTTTTTTTTTTTGTCACTTTCTAGCATTTGTAATTGCAGAAGAGCAGATTTATTTCCCATGGGTAACCAGGTTATCAGACTTGGTGTTGTGCGGAAACCGTCTCCCTCTCTGTGTCTGGAACATGGATTGATGTGGCAACTAAACCACTTCCCACTGTTCGGGAGATACTCATCTTATGTGATGATTTTCAATTGCTTTTTCTTTTTTAAAAATTAAGAAACCTATTTTTATGTAATAATTATGCATAAGTCTGTAATTGCAAATAGGTAAAAGTGGACCTGGCCTGCCTGAGTTTGGGAGATGTGCTGCACCCCTCTTTTGGCCTGTCCTTTCTCCCTGCAGTGGACCCTCCAAGCTCCTTGGAGCATGTTTGAAAAACACTCTTCAGGGCTGAGATGGGCTCTTTCCCCTTACTACTCCCTTTCCCCATCCTCCATCCTGGTTCTGATCCTCTCATGTGATAGAGAAGAGAAGACTACACTTCTCCCAGCATCTTACTTGTTCCTACTTACAGCTAGAGTGTGCCATGGGTAGGGACCCAGCCTTCTAGAATGCAAGGAATCTCTACTCTTCCTTTATTCTTCCTCTTCTATAAATATATTACTTTGTGGGCAAAGGAGGCTTAGTCTCTAAAGGGATATAGGCAAAAAGGTGCCACTGAGTGTATAAAGGCCAGACCCAAGCTCTGCCTGCCTCCCAAAGCATCCTGAAGGGCCTGGAGGTGGCTGTCATTTTCTGATACTCTGCACCTGACCCAGGACAGAGAGGGGGGAGGGAGGACCAAGTCTCTTCTCAACCTGCCTAAGCAGAAAAGAGTTAACATAGTGGACCTAAGCTGCCATCCTTGGAAGGGTCTGCTTCAAAGAGTGGTCCTTGGTTGTTGTTTGAGAACATAGATTTCAGGGGAATTCCTATCATGAGCTAGCAAGAGTGGCCCAGTGTGCCTGAACTGTCCATGTAGAACATCTGCTCGCTTTCGAGTCTGCAATCTGGGTTATGCCCCAGGCAGGAGGTTGCCTATGGGGACATCCTCCAGTAAAAATGCTAAGTACTGAGTTTCTAACAAGCTTCCCTGGTTGATGACATTTCACACACATTGTGGCAACTCATTGCTGGGGGAGTTAAGGATGTCTTGTGTGGTTGTATTCAGGGAGGAACTTTGGAAGCCTGGCCTGGCTCCCTCTGACTTGCCGTGTGTGCCTTTTCCCCTTGCAGAATGTGCTTGGTGCTCTTCTGTTGTAAAGAATAATAGCTGAGTCTGGCTTTAGGCTGAGCCTTTCAAGTCTTCCCAGTAAATGATCAGATTTGGGGATGGTCTAGAGACTTCCTGATATGCTGCTACTTCCAGACTAGCAGGACTCTTGGTTTCAGAGAACAGAATGTCTATAATTTTCTCAAACAAGCTCCATAGGCCTTGAGGTTAGTGGGCCTGTTCCTAGATTCTGGTAACAAGTTGCTAACTTGTTTTAGTAGCTATGATTATGCGGCTTATTTTTTACTTTTATGTTTTTCTGGCATTCCTTATGTATTTTAGCAGAAAGAAGAGGTTGTATCTGGGACTCATAGCCCCTATTAACACTGTTGAAATCACAATTTTTTTTTTTTTTTGAGAAAGAGTCTCATTCTCTTGCCCTGGGTAGAGTGCCATGAAGTCATAGCTCACAGCAACCTCAAACTCTTGGGCGCGAGTAATCTTGCCAAGTAGGTGAGACTACAGGCATCAGCCACCACACTTAGCTAGTTTTTCTATTTTTAGTAGAGACAGTGTCTCACTGTTATTGAGGCTGGTCACAAACTCCTGAGCTCAAGCAATCCACCCACCTCGACCTCCCCAAATGTTAGTATTACAGACATGAGCCACCATGCCTGGCCATAAAATCACAATTTTGGGCATCTCTTATTTTAAAATTTTGAGAGAGGAGGGAATCTTATTCACTGTGGTTTGCTCTTTTGTTTTTATTTATTATAGTGATTGAATAGTCATTTGTGAAGAACCTCCAGTCCTGGCCCTCAGTACCTGTGAATGTGATTTAATTTGAAAATAAGGTCTTTGTAGATGTGATGAAATCATCCGGGATTTAGGGTGAGTCCTAAGTCCAGTGAACCAAGGTGCTTATGACAGGGAGAGAGAGAGAAGGGGGTGGGAGAGAAAGAAACCCAAAGACACAGAGAGGTGAAGTCGTGTGGATGTAGAGGCAGAGATGGGAGGGATGTGCCTGCAAGCCAGGGAATGCCAGGACCCATCTGAACCTAGAGAGGAGGAAATACCCTGCTGATACCTTGATTTGGACTTCTGACTTCCAGAACTGTGAAAAAATAGGTTTCTATCACTTTAAGCTACCTAGTTTGTGGCTTTTTTTTTTAATGGCAACTCTAGGAAACAAATACTATTCTTGATGTTTGGAGTAATCCGCAGGAGAGGGGAAAACAAAGGGAGCCCTTGATTTGACGGAAAGAAGTATTGAAAAAAGTTTGGGAAAGTGTAAGCCACTTTGTAAAAGAGTAAAAATGAGCCCCATATGGTGATTAAACTCATAGCCTAGCCTGCACCTTATTCTCAACCTCATGATCTTAAATGCTAGATGTTCTGGGTACTGTAGGCCCCTCCTTTATTATTGCCTTTTGTTTGGGCTCAGGGACCCTACAGCTCATGTCTACCATCAGGTATCTGACTTTTAATTTAATCCAGATCCTCAGAACTTCAGAGGCTTTCAGGGCAGACCTGCTTGAGCAGAGGGAAGAGCTTATTCCAAGCCCTTACTACCTGGCACAACCTTCCACTCCAGCTGGGCTCCTCAGGCATTTGCTCTTGACACCCAGGCTCCTAAGCCAGAGACCTGTCTGTTGGGGAAGAGTAGCAGCAGGGAGATCAAGGGATGCCCTCCTTTCTCCATGGCTCATGGGCTCTTACTTTTCATTGGAGCACTGTAGTCCTGAGTGTCACCCAGTATAGAAAACCATGCATACAGTGGCAGGTCCCTGTCTCAGATCCATTCTAGAGGCCTTGACTTTCTGTGGTCTCTAAGAGCTGCCTTCTTAGGGAAAAGATGGGAATTTAGAGTCAGGCCTGCTTGGCCTCTTCCAGATGGTTGAGAGATGCCTGCCTTGGCATGAAGCCTTCATGGTTTTGCCACTCTGTTTATTAATGTTGTGGATGCTGGTTAAGAATCAGCAATTAGTTCTTTTCTGAGCTGTTCCAAAGGCAAGATGATCATTAGGAATTGATCAGTGACCCTTTTATTCCTTTTAAGAAATCCACTGATGCTCAAAAATCTGAAATTCTTTTGTCCTTTGTCCTTTTTGGTATTTGTCCAAATACTTTCCTCACCTTGTTTTGGCATTTACTCCACAAGGGACTTTGGATATGTTCGCTCCTGTCTCATACTCATATCCCTGACGAGGATTCTTGACCCTTTGGCCCTGTGGCAAAAGACTTTAAGTTCTCTCTCCAATATCCAACCTTTCTATATTCCTTACTACCAGAGTCCCTGGTTTTTCTTTTGTTTTCTTTTGGATTTTTGGAAGACAGTGATAATCCTTAGCTAAAACAACTATATTTCCTAGTTTTCCTTGCTGCCAGGGGTGGGGAATGATAAACGAGCAGAAGTCACTAGTTGGGACTTCTGAAGATGCCTTGTAAAGGGGACTGGCTGAGCTGGGAATGTGTCACATCAGCCACGTCTACCATCCTCTTTCTTCTGGCTCAGACACAACACTGGCCCATCCTGGGCCAGGAAGTCATCCTTGAGGATGAAAGCCACATGCCAAAGATGATGGCACAGGTTGCTGAAGGAGGCTGACCATAGGTCTTCCTTTCCAGTCCTATGTCACCAGCCTCTGAATTTCTTTTTCTTCAGTGACAAATCCCTTCTTTAAGCCCTGTTATTTGCAGTTTCTGATGTACGCAGCAAAACTTAATCTAACTGTCTAACCCTCCTCTTTGTCTAGGTTGGGATATTTTGATTATATTTATCTTTCCCCCATTTACATTTACCTAACACAGGAAAATCCATTTCATAATCATATACCAGGTAATTAACATTTCACTAATATTATCAGGTATATGATTGTATCTAAAGTATTCCACAATCCTAGTTAATAACTATGTACTAAGAAAAGGACAGAAACAAAATAAACAGCAGGGCACAATGCATGTGTGAGATTTCCAATATAATTGCATTTCATTATATTTAGTTTTTAAGTTTCTCCTTTGAAAATTTAATTTAATTAAGATGATTTATGATGTTGGATTATTACCTATGTCACCCATCTGGCTCCCCATAGTTGCCCGTCAATACTGAAATCTCAAAGTAGAGCCATATGGGCCATTTCTAAAATAAGTTTTTGCCTTTTAGACAGAACTATCACTTAACTTTGAGGTTCTTCCTGGGATTATGCCCACTGCATGTATTTTTGTGGATGTGGATATTTTTGTGTATTTTTGTGCATGTATCTTTGTTCACAAGATACAGGATCAATTACTTCCTATAAACTTTTCTCTACAATGTATATAAATAAAAAACTGTTATTACCAAATGTATCTGATCTTTATGACTTAAAAATTGAAATGGAAAGAATAAAGAATTGTGGGCCATACCTAAAGATGAATTCATAGAATAAAAATTCTTTAGCTTCTTTTTTAACATTTGTTTTAAAAAGAATTTTTTATTAGTTAACTATAACTTAAAAACTGAAAGGGAATTCATTCCTTTTTCATTTGCCCCATCCTCATTCTCTGTCTATTCTCTTTAGTGTCCAGAGCATCCAAAAGCCGCCATCCACAATTTACAATATTTTTGGTAGCCTGATTTCTGTCATATCAATAGAAATTCTGGTGCCCTTCAGCAGTTGCTTATCTGCAAGAGTAATTGTTTTCAGTTGTTAAAAAAAAAAAGATTAGAGGAGAAAAATGGCATTCTTTAATTTCCCTAAATTGGAAAATTTATGAAATAAATTAACCTTTCAGTACAATTAAACTGCTAATATGTAGTATGCCCCAAACATAAACATGGAGGGAATATGTTTGCTGTGACTCAGTTTCAAGGTAGCATCACTTTTAGATTTTTTTTCTCCCTTATGCTGATGGCAGTTGTTACAAAGTATATCTCTGTGGCCATTCCTCTGATGAAACTCTCAACCTATTAAACACTCACAGATGGTTCCAGCACTTCTCTCTTTGACACAAGAGAACCACACAGCTGGTAAGCGAAAATTAAGTAGAAAGGGGAGATGAAAGGTCCATAGTTTGAGATACATTTCTCTTTAAAATAATGGGTAATATGGCTAGGTGTGGTGGCTCATGCCTGTAATCCTAGCCCTCTGGGAGGCTGGCGGGGGTGGATCGCCCTGAGCTCACAGCCTGAGCCAGAGCCAGACCTTGTCTCTAAAAATAGCTGGGCATTGTAGCAGACACCTGTAGTCCCAGCTTCTTGGGAGGCTGAGGGAAGAGAATCTCTTGAGCCCAAGAGTTTGAGGTTGTTGTGAGTTATGATGTCATATCACTCTACTGAGGGTAACAAAGTGAAACTCTGTCTCTTAAATAAATAAATAAATGAAATGAAATGAAATAAACTAAAATAATGGGTAATAAGTAACCCATGGTACATTTCTTTGCTTCTCTTCAATGAGACAAACTTCAAAGTGACAGTAACATCTTTTCAAGGATGCAGTGACTCTGAGGTTGACAGAAAATGCTCCTTTTTCAGAGACCATGATTTGTCTCACTTGAATCTAAGGCCTTCTCATGACTCCACCAGCTTCTGTCTATTTCATCTGGGTGCCCACGAATCTTCCAGTGATCCCTGCATTCTGAGTGGTGTATCAGACTAAGGGCCTTAACAGTTATTGGTGGCTTCCTGCTCCAGTTGGGTAGATTGCATTAGGGCTGGACCCCCCAGGCAATATCTGCTTGTCTCTGTATTGTTATACAAGTTGTGTTCCTCCAGAGCAAGTTTCAGCAAAGATGACTATGTCTCCTTTTGCTTTTTTCATGCACAACTGTCTGCTTTCAAGGGCATTCTTTATTAATTTCTGTCTCTACTCTGTGCCTGGACTCTCCAGCCAGGGAAAGCCTAGCCCTGAAAACTGAGAAATAGCTGCTTCCAGTCCTGACCCATGAGACTCACTGTTGTTAGCATAAAGACCTTGTCACCCTATGAAGCAAATGAATTTCCATTTGTATTTCAAAGATGACTTATCTGATGTAGCAGTTGGGTTAAGTTTCAAGATGACATGTGATATTTAAAATGGTCTCCCCTGGGGGGTGAGTAGCCCGGTCCCTGAATAGTTTTGGTTTTGTACTCAAGGACTAAAGGAAATTATTTCTCATTTGAGCCTGTGCTTGGGTCCCTTTGGCCCCGCCTCTGCATCTGGAGGATGGTGGTGGGGGAAATTAAGGAAGCCCTTAGGAATGTGCTACAAATTGCTAGCAAGATTGCTGGAGATGCCAAATAGACACATGTGATATAATTTGGAAAGAAGCAATAAATGTCAAAATGTAAGAATTATGTGTAGAAAAATCAACTTCCAAGCATGGACTGTGGTAGCAGGGAAGAATATAGAGGAGATGGAGCTTGAAAAGCAAGAGATGTGGGATGGCATTTATGGAGCAGAGAGTAGAGCGAAGTTCAGAGGCAAGAATGAACGTAATGTGGGGTCTGCCAGCATAGCTGTGAATTGTGGGACATAGGGATTGTCTGAAACAGGGGAAGGAAGGCCAGATGCTTTGAGAAGAGAGTATATTTTTAGAGTAAGCACAAGGGGGAAAGATGGTTACTGCAGTGAGTTTAGGCCATGTGATAGGAGTTTTCACAGAATGGGGGAATGAAGGGGAGGCACAAAGCTGACTAATTGGGGTAGCATTCTAAGCCAGGAATGGGGCAGCACACCCAAGAGCACTCACATGGATCAGGGCACAGAATATGCATCACAGCACTGAGGAGGCCTGCCTAGAGGTACTGCTCCTTTTGTCCCCCCACAGGCACACTGCAGGCAGCATCTTAAGTGACATCATAAGCACCTGCTGAATCAGCCACTGAATTAATGTTGCACCAGGTTATTTTAACTTATTAATAAAAATGCGTGTATGAGTTCACAACTAACATTTCTTTCTTTCTTTTTTTTTTAGAGACAGAGTCTTTATCCCCCTTTATCACCCTATTGCTTCTTGATTCACACACAGGGACATAAACATGCTTGCTTTTGTGTGTTTAAAAACGATTTAGAAAAATCATTAAGTGTTGAACATGTTATATATGAAATGGAGATACATTTGAGACATTCATTTATTTTTTATTTATTTTATTTTTAAATTTTTATTAAATCATAATTGTGTACATTAGTGCAATCACGGGGCACAATGTGCTGACTTCATATACAATTTGCAATATTTTCATCAAACTGTTTAACATAGCCTTCATGGCATTTTCTTAATCACTATATGTAGACATTGGTATTCTGCATTTAATAAGTTTCACCTGTACCCCACCAATCGTCCTCCCTCCACCCATCCTACCCCCTCCTCTCCCCTCCCTTGCCCTTTTCCCCATATTCTTGTGCTATCAGTACCATCTTTAGACTCCACTTCTAATTCCTTTGCTGTTTCCATCAAATCTGAAGTGACTTCCTCCACTTAAGTCTTGAAACCCTCAAAGTCATCCATGACAGTT
>CAUYRH010013835.1:0-10429 GCA_963574655.1 Perodicticus potto
TGGCGCCTGTAGTCCCAGCTACTTCAGAGGCAGACACAGGAGAAAGGGTTGAGCCCACGAGTTGGAGGTTGCTGTGAGCTGTGATGCCACAGCACTCTAAAGAGGGCAACAAAGTGAACTGTCTCAAAAAAAAAAAAAAAAAAAAAAAATAACCCATGAATGGTTTAAAAAACTGTGGTATGCATATATCAGGGAATACTATTCAGCCATAAAAAGATGGTGATTTTGTAACTTTTGTAGCAACCTGGACAGATTTGGAAAATACGCTTCTGGCTCGGTGCCTGTGGCTCAACAGGCTAAGGTGCCAGCCATGTACACCTGAGCTGGCGGATTCGAATCCAGCCCGGGCCCACCAAACAACAATGACGGCTGCAACCAAAAAATGGCCAGGCGTTGTGGCGGGCGCCTGTAGTCCCAGCTACTTGGGAGGCGGAGGCAGGAGACTCGCTTGAGCCCAGGAGTTGGAGGTTGCCGTGAGCTGTGATGCCACGGCACTCTACCCAGGGGGACAACTTGAGACTCTGTCTCAAAAAAAAAAAAAGAAAGAAAGAAAATACGCTTCTGAGTATCACAGGAATGGAAAAACACTCATCACGTGCTCAATACTAAAATTAAAACTAGTAGATTAACAACTATGTGCTTAGTTGAGAGAAAATCTAATGAAATTCAAGAAGGGGGTTTGGGAGAGGGTTCTGCAAGTTCCAAATGCAGGAATATGAAGTATATGGCACACTTCCTGGGTGAAGGAAACAACTACAACTGGGACTTAGCTTATAAATGCAAACAATGTGACCTAGTCCTGTGTACCCTCATATTCATTTGAAGGAAAATATATACATAGCTATACTTTGAAAAGGTACAAATTAAGCTCATCTGGCCCAATGCAGCTGCAATTCAAGAGAGAAGGTAGAAAATGAAGGAGTAAAGGATGGTGAGGCTGTACACTGGAGTCTGAGGGATTTGAATACCATGCCAAAGCTTTATTAGCATGGTGGTTGAAAAGGCATGCTCCACTATAGAAGCATTTGGAGAAAAGTGTTCTTTAGGAACATAGAAAAATAGGCAGGGGGAAAAAAAGGGTTATACAAAAGAAGAGGTTTGTTTACGGTGCATTATTAGACTTGACACAGACAATATTTACATAATCATAACAATATAAGCATAGTGAATAACCAAAATTGTGATGTAATTTTGTTAGGATGATGGCAAATAGGGGAAGTTGTTAGGCTTTATCTATCACGATGGGAAGTCAGATATATAAAATAGATAAAAGAAATAACACTATAGGCTGAGTGCAGTGGCTCTCGCCTGTAATCTTAGCACGCTGGGAGGTCGAGGCAGGTGGATTGCCTGAGCCCACAGGTTCAAGACCAGCCTAAGCCAGAGCAAGACCTCGTCTCTAAAAATAGCCGAGTGTTGTGGTGGGTGCCTGTAGTCCCAGCTACTTGGGAGGCTGAGGCAAGAGAATCTTTTGAGCCCAAGAGTTTGAGGTTGCTGTGAGCTATGACGCCACAGCACTCTACCGAGGGCGACAAAGTGAGACTCTATCTAAAAAAAAAAGGAAAGAAATAACACTATAAACATAGAGGTAAAATGGGGAAAATACCTACAAGAACTGGAGTTGGCTGCCTTAATACCGTCTGACTTAACCCAAGAGTTTGAGGCTGCCGTGAGCTAAGATGCCACGGCACTCTACCAAGGGTGACCAAGTGACCAAGTGAGACTGTCTCTCAAAAAGAAAAACAATTAACTGTCTGACTTTATTATGTTCATGGATTAGTTTGGTGGTTCTAAACAGACTGTGGACCCTGGAGTTCACATCCCAGCTCCACCACTGTGTGACCTAGAGCTAAGTTAGTTAAATTCTCTGCATCACCATTCTCCCCTTGTAACCTGGAAATGATGATAGGTATCCTCCCTAAGTTGTGAGGATTAAGTGAGCTAGCGCATGTCAGTGCACAGCACAGGGCCTGGCACATACTCGACAGATGCTATTATCATTTCTATTTTTCCCTGAGGGAAGATGGGAGCTGTTAGAGCTCTAAAGGAAAGGAAGGAGACTTATCAGATGCATGTTGTGGGAAGGTCAGCTTAGCAGCAGTGAAAGAGATGGCTGGTAAGGGGTCAGGTGGGGACAATGAGAGGGAGGCTGCTGCAGGAGTGCAGGTGAGAGACCATCTGGAGAAATCATCGTTCCCACTAGACGTCATGCCAGTGGGAACAAAGCGGGTGAGACAAGAACTCAGGCCCTGGCCTCTGACTGCTCTCATTTGTCTCCCCCCGCAGGTGTAATTGCCCTCTTCTGCCGCCAGTATGACATTATCAAGGACAACGAACCCAATAACAACAAAGAAAAAACCAAGAATGCATCAGAAACCAGCACACCAGAGCACCAGGGCGGGGGTCTTCTCCGCAGCAAGGTGAGGGCAAGAGCTGGGCCTGGGTAGACAGCTGCTTGTGCGCTGGTAATCCCTGGATTGCAGAAGGGGTCAGCTCAGGGCCTGGCATGGCTGCAGCTGGGCAGAGCCAGACTTGGCTGGTGCCTATATGACACAGGGGACACTGCAAATTGATTTTGGATCCTCTCCTTTTGCAGGGTGCCAGGGGCCCACGTTGGGGAAAAGATACAAAAAACTAAAAAAAGAATTCTGCCCAGCGAGGAGGGCAGACTTCTTGGTTAATGTGGGACAGCAAGAGTGGGGGGTTCTGGGCTCATTCCTATTCCTGCTGAGCTTTGTGACCTTGGTCAGGTGCTTTACTTCTGTACTTTCATTTCCTTTTCTATAAAACAGATATGAAAGCTTTTCAGTGCTTGCTCTGAGCAGCTCAGAAGACAGTAGAGAATGTGAGAGGATTTCATGGTTCTGACGATGATTATCCAACAGACATCTGGCCCTCTCTCCATCTCCTTGTACCCTCTGGCTTACTGTCCTCTCTTCGCTTCTCTTTTCTGGCACATTTTCCTGGAGCCTCTTATTAACCCCTGTCTCCAGAAGCACCTCAACAATGTCAGTGGCTGAGGTTGTGCTCAGAGGGATGACTGCTGGGGGAACACTGGGTACCGGGGCCAGAACCCACTCTTGGCCATTCAGCTGAGTGAGGCCGAAGGCTGGGTTTGAAAAGACAGAGACAAGATATCCATGCAGGGCTACTCTTTTCTTTCCACAGGGACAAGAGCCTGGCTTTTAGGCTGCAGCCCTGCTGCCCCCTTCCTTTTTCTGTCCTCTTTGTTTCCAGCCTTCAAAAAGTCTATTCAATTAGCCCTGGCCACTTCTTTCATTTTTCTCCTCCCAGTTTCCAAACACGCCTTCAGTGAACATCATCGAAGCGTGAAGCGTGTCTGCAGAGAGGATGCCATTTTTCTTCTCTGCGGCTTCCCAGGTGCATGGGCACAGGGATGACTGCAGCAGTGGGAAGGAGGCACAGCTAGCTGCATAGTTCTCCCTCTTCCCCCTGCGCTAGTCTGATGAAGGAGGCTGAACTATAAACCCAAATTCTGCAAAAAAAAAAAAGAAAGAAAAAAAAACAACAACAACAAAGTCACAAAACTGAAAGGCCTGGCCCCATTCTGGAAAGGCAAAGCTGCATGAGACACAGCCTTCTGCCTCCTCACCTCTTCTGGACTGGCTTCCTCTTTGAGAAAGTGCACAAAGTTCTGGGAGATGACAAGCACTAAGACTGACTCAAGCTGTGTCTTTCAAACAAGGAACATCAGGGAAGCTGGGGGCTGCCTGCCATGCAGGGTCAGTCATGGATGCCATCGAGTCTTTTCAAGATCCAGCCATCAGGGACGTGTTTGTAGTGTGATGCACACCTTTGCAAGTATACAAGGTGTTATCTATTTTGTCTCTTTTGGAAAACTCAATTGGAGGGCTCCACTCCAGAGGACAGAGGGATTCCCTCAAGGACTGAGCTGGTCACCCCTACAGTCTGGGGTCTTAAGAAGACCTGGAAGGCATTGGCCTCATTTCTTTAGGAAGCATCTTTCGGAGGTTCAGCAGTGTCGGTTTCAACAACTGAAAAGGCACATCCACCATTCTGGGGGCTGCTAAACCACCCACTGTGGAGTCAAAGCTGCTTGAAGACAGGCCTGAGCCATTCTGCACAGACCAGGCAGAACAGCCCTGGCTATCACCACTGGCCTCTGGGGTCTTCATATCCTGCCATCTCATCTAGGGTTCTGTGAAAGGTACCAGGGTCCTCATGTCCTTCCCTAGCGCCTGAGTGGTATGACATGACAGGTCTCTCTCTCCACTGCCCCTTTCTGGTTTTAAAAAATGGTGCTTGATGAGGGATAGTAGACTCTTCCCTGGGACTGACAAGTTATGGCTGCCAAATGACTGCATGGGAAAAAGTAGACCACTGAATCTTCTATTTTGGTAGCCAAGATGGAAGAGTGGGAGGACCGCTTCTAGCACAAGCCTGGCATATAGTGGGCACTTGGTAAATATTTGTTGAACTGAATGATAAGAGCATTGGCCCCTAAGCCAGAGAGCTGAAAGCCATCACCCAATGACTGCCCTTTCCTTCCGGTCTACACGAGCTCTCAAGGCTGGGCCTGCCACCACTCTGCTTTGCTCAAGTGTGGCAGCACAGGGGAGAAGAGACAGGATAAAGGGCAGATGTCAGTAATACTAAGGGCTTCCTCATGGGAGGGCATGAAGCTCCACTCATTGTCTTGTGACTTCCATCCCTGCTGAACGGGGCTGCAAGGCCAAGGCTCCTTAGGGGAGAGGTCCTTACCTCTGATCCAGTTAGAGCAATAACCACTTTTTAAATGTAAAATAAAAAGACAAATGAAAAGGCACATCCTTGTCTTCTGGTAAATGCCCAAATGTTGCCCTCTTTTTCTGGCAATTGGCAGCAAGTCAGGATGTGTGGAGGAGGGAATCAATTCTCTCTCTCCATTTTGGCCTGCAGCTTCTTAGGGACATGCCTGCCAGCCAAGCTGGAGTTGGAAGGGAAATCTTGAACAGATGGGGGTGCACGTGTAGGAGAAGAAAATAGCTGCTCCATCATCCTATTACTGAGGCTCCCCAAACCAAGCTTGGGCTGCCTAACTGGATAGGTATGCAGGCTGGAGCTCAATTTTTACAACAAAGGGTTTTCCCCTCTGGATGGGACTGGGTGCTTTCCTTGGCCAAAAGGAAGACACTCCTGTCTTTCCTCAGGGTAGGGAAGGAAATGAAGAACTGCAAAAGCTCCTTTCTGCAGCTATGTATTCACAGTGTGCTGTTCTGGGCTGTTAAAGGTGGTGACCCCAACAGCAGACTGAAAGCTATTAGGTATTAGCCAGTGAGCAAACGAGTAAATGGGGTACCTCCAACATTCCTGTTCATAGCCAGGAAGAGGTGAGAGAGAAAAATGCCAAGTGAGCAGGGGTCTGTGTTGGCTGTTCTAGAAGGTTCTGAAGGCAGTGGGAAAATGGGAAACCAATTAGCACACAGAACTCTAAGCCAAACTGCAGAGATACTTCCTATGGCCTCTGTGCCCATCTAGTGCTAAATGATGAAGCCCCAAAGTCAGCATTAAGCACAAATAGCTACCAGTGGGGCATAGAGAGCTCTGCTAATGGGGGTTTCCTGTCTTCAACTTAATCATGGGTGCTGTAGTACATCATAAAGGGTACCAGGGAAGAGCAGCAAACAACACTGCTGAGATAAAACTCTGTTCCCTTTAATTACCTCTCTAAACCTCCAAGTCCTACAATGATTTGAGCTTTTCCTGATTCAACTATAGCTGCAAAGTCAAATCCTACAGCTACACATGGGATGTAGTCTTTTCACCAGCGTGGACACAGACCCTTAGAGTAGTGGTTTTCAACCTTCCTAAAGCTGTGACCCTTTAATACAGTTCCTCATGTTGTGGTGACCCCCAACCATAAAAGTTCGTTGCTGTAGGGTTGCGCAGCTTTAGGAAGGTTGAGAACCACTGCTTAGAGATTCCTTGTAACTGTGGACAGGCAGGTCTTTGAAACACAGCAGGCCTGTGGGGGGAATGCTGGACCAAGAGGCAGATGTGCCTTGCAATCACCTAATACGTCAGGCAAGTTACTTCTGAGAGTAAGCCTTAGTTTCCTGATCTGCCAGAAAACAGAAGGGTTAGAAGACTCCTAGAGCTCTTGAGATTAAGAGGGAAACTCTAGGGACTGAGGGGAGTAGGATGGACTGGTGAGTATTTCTGTGAGGCAGGAGTCCTTTATTCTTCTAACTCCTGTCCCTTCAACCTCTAGTTTTTCAGTATACATCTCTAGAATTCATTTTTAAGATCTCTAATTCAGCTCTTTATAGAAATATGTAACATCTCACCAATCCATTCACATGATGTTTTATTTTATTTATTTATTTCTGTATTTTGAGACAGAATCTCAAGGTGTCACCCTAGGTAGAGTGCTGTGCCATCACTGCTCACAGCAACCTCCAACTCTTGGGCTTAAGCAATTCTCTTGCCTCAGCCTCCCAAGTAGCTGTGACTTACAGGCGCTTGCCACAATGCCCAGTTATTTTTTTTGTTGCAGTTGTCATTGTTGTTTTAGCTGGCCCAGGGCCAGTTTCAAACCCGCCAGTCTTGGTGTATGTGGCCGGCGCCCTACCCACTAAGCTATGGGCGTCACCTCACATGATTTGTTATTTATTTTTTATTTTATTTATTTTTTTGAGACAGAGTCATACTTTGTTGCCCTCGATAGAGTGTCATGGCATCACAGCTCACAGCAACCTCCAACACTTGGGCTTAAGCGATTCTCCTGCCTCAGGCTCCCAAGTAGCTGGGACTACAGGTGCCTGCCACAATGCCTGACTATTTTTTGGTTGCAATTGCCATCGTTGTTTAACTGGCCCGAGCTGGGTTCGAATCCACCAGCCTTGCTGTATGTGGCTAGGCTGTAACCACTGTGCAACGGGCACTGAGCCAAATGAACAGCTATTTTTTTTTTCTTTTTTTTTTTTTTGAGACAGAGCTTCAAGCTGTTGCACTGGGTAGAGTGCCATTGCATCACCGCTCACAGCAACCTCCAGCTCCTGGGCTTAAGCGATTCTCTTGCCTCAGCCTCCCAAGTAGGTGGAACTACAGGTACCTGCCAAAACGCCCAGCTATTTTTTTGGTTGTAGTTGTTGTTGTTTGGCAGGCCCCGGCTGGATTCGAACCTGCCAGCTCTGGTGTATGTGGCTGGTGCCTTAGCTGCTTGAGCTACAAGCGCCAAGCCTACTTTTTTATTTTGAGACAAGAGTTTTACTGTGTTGCCCTCGGTGGAGTGCTGTGACATCATAGCTCACAGCAACCTCAAGCTCTTGGGCTTAAGTGATTCTCTTGCCTCAGCCTCCCAAGCAGCCGGGACTACAGGAGCCCACTGCAACGCCTAGTTATGTTTTGGTTGTAGTTGTCGTCGTTTGACAGGCCCAGGCTGGATTCGAACCCACCAGCTTCAGTGTACGAGGCTGGCGCCCTAGCCGCTGAGCTACAGGCACCGAGCCCCACATGATGTTTTAGGTGTCTACTTTATTTCTTACACTCTTTAAACCTATTTGACAGTTCCTGAATTTTTCTTTTAAGTAGCTTCCATCCAGGTGCAGTGGCTCACGCCTATAATCCTAGCACTCTGGGAGGCTGAGGTGGATGGATTGCTTGAGCTCAAGAGTTCAAGATCAGCTTGAGCAAGAGCAAGACCCCATCTCTACTAAAAATAGAAAAACTAGCCACATGTTGTGGTGGATGCCTATAGCAGCTACTTAAAAGGCTGAAGCAAGAGGACTGCTTGACCCCAGGAGTTTGAGGTCGCTGTGAACTATGACGGCAAGGCACTTCAGCCAGGGAAACAGAGTGAGACTCTCTCTCTCAAAAAAAAAAAAAAAAAAAAAGTACCTTCCAAGAACAAACAGCTTCTATAATTGTGCCCACCCCTTTCCCTGACCAGCTCCAGCCCCACCAAGGTCTATCAGTACAAAATAGTCCTGAACCCTAAAGTGAGGCTTAAAGCTAAGTTGAAGGAGATCTTTGTGTATAGACAGGTCATTCTTAAGTGATCTATTTCAGGACTATCACTTAGACTGCTTTAGAGACTACCTAAATGATTACATTGCATCCCCTTCTCCATGGGTGCTGGGGACAGCCAGATTTTCTGTGGCATGTTCCATTTGTCCTAGGGGGAGGACAGGTGTAGAGGAATGACAAAGCAGGAGCTTGTGCACTAAGTTATTCCATCACTGACCAGCTGACACTTCCTGTGACAAGTGGAAATTTTTTTCCTGACAGGTGCTCTGGCATACAAAGGAAGCACACCCTAGAATTAGCTTAGAAATAATTCTGTTTTCCCTTTGAAAAGCAGGACAACACTATGAGACGCAGGAAACTCTTTCTAGTTTTAGGTAACTGGGCTTTTTCCTTCCTATAAAAGTTCAAATAGGCTGGTTCAAGAATGTCCCCATTCATCTTAGAGAAGGACTATTTTTCTTTTCCCCCCTCTTTCCCCTTAAATAAAAGGGGAAAGGGACCTACACTTGATAGGAACAAAATGCATCTGTATACACCAAGAAGGGTACCTCAGACTGAGACAAGACTATCAAATTGCTTCATGATCTGAAGACTTCCTAAAATAAAAAGAAAAATAAATAGAATATCAAATTGCTGAGTACTTAGCAAACTTATATTGAGCCTTTTATCTGGACTCAGAATATATATTTTGTCTAGTATACTAGACAAACTTGAGAGCCTAGCCAAACATGTTGCTACTTACTTTTTCAGCATGAGCTGTATTTTAAAAGCATTGGCTAACATAGGTGACAAACTATTATTGCCTTCCCTTTTGTCCTTGCTCCTGGGGAGTTAAGTCTAGGAAACTTGGGTTCACTAAAGGGATCTAAGGAACACTGTCTCCCACACCTACCCACACTTATCCAACTTTTACCCAGTTTCTAAGAGCAGCAGTTTGCAGGTAAGTTGGGTTAAGAACAACAATTTTCTTTTTTTTTTTTGAGAGAGCAAGCGCCTCAAGCTGTCACCCTGGAGAGTGCTGTGGCATCACAGCTCACAGCAACCTCCAACTCCTGGGCTCAAGTGAGCCTCCTGCCTCTGCCTCCCAAGTAGCTGGGACTACAGGTGCCCGCCACAACGCCCGGCCGTTTTTTGGTTGCAGCTGTCATTGTTGTTTAGTGGGTCCGGGCTGGAATCCAACCCGCCAGCTCAGGTGTACGTGGCTGGTGCCTTAGCCCGTTGAGCCACAGGCGCCACAACAATCAATTTTGTATCATTAGTTCTAGTTTTTCACATCCCTTTAAAGAGAGAATGCCCTTGGACAGTGTAGCTTCTTTCTTAATTGGTGCTTGCTCTGGAAAAAAAAGAGACCAGAGCCCAACCATATTGCTATGCGGCAGAATGAAAGGGGAATGCCGGACTGATCAGGGCTGAGCCATCTTTCCCCTTTGCAAAAACAGCGGCACAATATTTCAGGCTCTCCCTGTGTCAGGCTCCTGACATGCACCATATGTAGCTGCAAAATCCCAATCATTTTCAACATTTCTTAACTGCTGGAACGCCTTTCTCAACACTGTAATTTACCCTCAAAAGAATAGGGAGCAAGCACCCTCGCCTTCCCAGTACCACATTCTACTAACTGCCGCCCCCACCCATACTCCACTAACTACCCACACAAGAAAGAAGCCAAGTAACCTTCCTTCGAAGCCCACAACAGACTGCCACAGTATATATGCCACTGAAAGAACTTTATTTCTTTTTAATGACATTAAATACAACTGCTACAAGGGAAAAAACATGATAAAGAGGAGGCACCAAACATCAGTTTCATAATTGATCCTGACAACAATGCAATTAAATCAGGGCCCACATTAAATGCAAAACTACAAGTTATTTCAGGCTCCTTACTTACAAGTAAACTATGTAAACAGAACATTTTTACTCTGCTTTGTCAAGACCCCTGTGGTGAGAGAATGTCAGCATGAAGAAAGCTAGGTGGACAATTAAGTGCATATAACCCTTACTCAAATAAAAAACATGGCAAGGATTCTACCTGAAATACTAAGAGGGCAACATCAAATATTTATATAGGCAGCTCTGAAAAGTAATTAAAACCCCAGGTTCTACCCTCTACCATCTTTTAGGTGAATAGGCCAGATAATGCATTTTCTTTGGCTTTCCTTTTTCTTCTTAAAGAATACCATGTTAACCACTAGAGAACAGCTCTCTCCTCCCCCAGTTCAACAGATTTAATTAAGCTGCTAAAGCTTTGGAAAAACAAAATTATTTGAGCTAAGAGGAAATGTGATTGTCACATTTTCTAGTTAACCTGTCACTCATTTGATTTGGCAAAGGCAGTGCTCCTGTTACACATTTCAGTATTAAACGCCCCTGTACCAGAAGGGCAGGAACTTGAGTCTTAGAATTTTGCCTAAGCAAAATGCTATCCCTTTACTTCTTG
>CAUYRH010013837.1:0-15570 GCA_963574655.1 Perodicticus potto
AGTTATAAAGAGGGCATTTAAGAGCAAGTACATTTATGTTCTTGTCCCTCAACCCAGCAGCTCTTGGAAGCCCCCACTGTAACCAGTTTCTTTTTACAAGTGTTTACAAATATAGTTGCATGGCCTAGGATGAAGGAGGGAGGGGAAAACAGAGGGAAGGGAGGGGTGGGGTTGATAGAGGGAGGGTTAATAGGGGGAACACACCTATAGAGTATATTGCAAGTACAAGTTGGATTTATCAGGTGTATAACACAAATGTCTTAATGCTGTAATTGGGTAAATGAGGTGAAAGCTATGCTGATTACTAGCATGTATGCACTCTAATTTGTACAAATAACCAACACATTTAATCTCATAATGGCAGAAATGTATATATGATCTATGTACAAATGACTTAATAAGAAAAAAAGATTTCTATTTCAAGATTCTGAACATAATCATATATGTAAAGTTCCCCAGGGATCAATCAGGATGTAGACATCCTTTGGGGTCATTAATTCAGCCTACAATACACTTCTATGATCAAGCCTTTCTGATTTCTTCCAAATATTCTCAATCTTTTCTTTATTGATTACCCACTGTCTGCCAACCAAAGCATTTTTATGTCTCTATAGGAGGAATATATATCCCACATACTATTATATCCAGTAACATCCTTGACTTCTTCCCCTCTGAACTTTAAACACCATTATTATTATTTTTCTTTTTCTCTAAGATTCTTTCTTTTTTAATTCAACTATCAAATATAAATTGAGCCCCTACATGGCTTCAGGTTCTATTCATGCTCTAAAGACGGAATAGTGAACATCACAAATGAAGACCTTCCCTCAGGGAACTTTCATAATGATGGGGAGACTGAAATAAACCTGAAGATGAAGATATAAGAAAAGTAATGAGAGGGCTCCCTAAATGCTGGGAGAAAAATAGGCAGGATTCCACAATAGACGGTGATGGAGAGATGATGATAACAGCATTAGTGCAGCTCCCAAGCTACATCTAGATGATTCAAGGACTGTTTTGCTTATCTGTGGTGTCAGATATTGTGAAAAGTACTCAGGGACCTTTTTCTTGCTCATCAGCTTTCACTAATGTTCATGTATTTAACGTGTGGCCAAAGACAACTCTTATTCTTCTAATGTGTATCTGGAAAAAAAATAAGGTAGGTGCTTCTGTAAGAGGTAACATGGGAGCCAAGCCCTAAAATGAGAGAGCAGACTCAGTAAAACCAAACCAGTCTGAAGAGGCACTGTGGATCAAGACTGCTCTGAGCCATTTCCAACAATATCTGCAATAGAACCAGAAACAACTCAGTATTGTTTAGTGGCTGGAGTACAGATTTGAGACTAGGAAAAAATAAATAGACATAACAATAGGCTTCTGTTTCCTTGCCTTTAATATTGGGATACTGAATTACAAAATCAGATACTCTATTAATGTTTGATAAATATGTATGAAACTTTATTTTACATAGTTTTACATCTGCTGTCCTTTGGGGTATAGAAAGTCAAAAGTGTTTGGTACTAACATAATTATTTAGTAGCTCCTGTGTGCAAATGTCTGCTAAATGTGGAGCTAGCAGAGGGTTTCATTCCAGGAATCATCAAATAGACCAATTGAAAAATAATTACAAGTTGATTATGGCCATCTAAGTCCACATTATTGTCATGTCTGAAATGATGCTTTTTTCTTCCTACTAGAAGTGCAGGGAGGCCCAAAGTTTATTGCCATGACTCAGACGTGCTGTCCACAGGTACATTCATCCTATTGCCACCTCTCAATGCTTGGAAATTGTCTAACACTGCTGACCTCATATGGTTTGGATTCTATTCAATACTCAGGAAAACATTATAGATCATTCTTATTTGATCATAACAAGGCAGCTCAGCCCTATTTTATAATGGTCATAAGTAAAATTAAATAACCAATTTTGCCTGAATGAAATAAAATCAATACTTCTCTTTTGCAATATGCTTCTCAGAAACAAAATCCACAAGTTTGTCTCATTTCTAAAGGTCTGGTGGCAAATAGCTTGTAGGTATAATTTTTTTTTTTCAATTCAGTATGAAATGGGCCAACATATGCTATCCAGATTTTGCATGTGCCTGACAAGCTCATAGTGGCTCAACTTAAAGTCATTTTTACAGATGATTACAACGGATATATATCCTCGCACCCGTTAGAATAACGCAATCTAATTCTTTTTTGTGACCAGGCATAACATAAAATGAGATTTACTGCGTGCCTGCATTATCTATTAGGTTCTGTGGAGATGGAGGTTGGGTGAGTTACCTGCTTATTCAGGAAGACATTATCACTGATAGCATTCTGACACTTACACTAAATGCAGTTACAGCAGCATGACTACAAAAGTCATTCCTGGTTTTTTGTTGGGTTTCCTTTTTTCCCTTCTTAAAAACTCCCAAGTTTATGGTAGTAGTCATCAGGAAAAAGTACAAACTTTTCTCTTATAGGTGTTCATCAATTTTTCTGTTTCCTTTGTGAGTTTTTAATTAAAGTTCTCAGGCAATGCAAAGAACATAAATATAATTGAAGACTTAACTGCTAAGGAATAGGTAAGTATTATAGAAATGAAATTCATATAGTTTCAGGAGTTAAAATCCTGTCTGTTCTACCCAATGATTTGGTAAATATAAAAGTAAAGAAAAATAAACGCAGTTTCAAAATATATGTATATATGTGTATATATATACATTATGTATATATATATTTCTTTTTTTTAAGACAGAGGCTCACTCTGCTGCCCAAGTTAGATAGCGGTGGCATCATTACATCATTATAACTAACAGCAGTCTCAATGTCCTGGATTCAAGAGATCCTCATGACTCAGCCTCCCAAGTGACTGGGCCTACAGACACCTGCCACCACTTCCAGCTAATTTTTTATTTTAGTAGAAACAGGGTCTCATTCTTGCTCTGGCTGGTCTCAAACTCCTGAACTCAAGGGATCTTTCCACCTCAGTTTCTCAGAGTGTTAGGATTATAGGCTTGAGCAACCGAGTCTGGCCATTCAAATATTTTCACTTTTTATAATTTTTTTGAAATAACTAAACAAAAAATAGGAATGTTTGCATATTGCACAATAATCAAAAGAAAGGTCGGTGTCCAGTAAAATGTGGAATTTCATTTTTTTGGGCATTTTTTGCTTGTTTTGTTTGTTTCACTTTGTTTTTATTTCTTATTTGCTAATTATGTAATAATGTGCAATATGGAATATTACGGAAATAAATGTACAAAGGCAAAAGAATTTTTTTTTGGCAAATGTGTTATGAGGTGACGGACTAGGGTTTAGCTCTAAGAGTTGAGGATGTTCCTTCTGTCATAACAGCAGAATTTTCCACTTCCCAGTTTTACCTACTGAACATCATGAAGTTGACTGTTCGAAAATATTATTAGTATTTAATACCACTTAGGTGAAAATTAATTAATATAAAAACAACACAACACCCATGATACTTCCTCAATGTTTTACATGGGTGCAACTATTTTGAAAATCATTCTACATGTATAATTGTGAAAGGAGATATATCAAGGACTAAGCATCCCTCCCATTTACAAGGACATCCTTTTAAGTCCATCCCATGGATATCATAAAGGTGAGGCTGATATTTTCCTCCTCCTTTTATGTACACAGCCATCAAATCACACCAGTCTCAGGGTAGAGTAGAGTATAAGATCTGCTCAGTTGCAACTCTAGAAAAAGAACATTTTTATTTATTTATTTATTGATTTTTTGAGACAGAGTCTCAGTCTGTCACCCCTGGTAGAGTGATGTAGCATCACAGCTCACAACAACCGCGAACTCTTGAGCTCAAGCAATTTTCTTACCTCAGCCTCTCAAGTAGCTGGGACTACAGGAGCCTGCCAAAACACTTGGCTACTTTTTAGACATGAGGTCTCACTCTGGCTCAAGTTGTTCTCAAATCTGTGAGCTCAGAAAATCCACCCACCTGGAAAAGAACATTGTGAAAGGAAATGCAGAGCACCTTCCTAGGCTATGACAATAGTACTGAGTGGGAGGCTGGAATCCTGAATTTTAATCCTGGCTCTCTCCTTATCTCTAGTGAAGCTGGCCGAATTAATCTCCCTTATATTGTTTCCTTATATAACAGAAAAGGGTTGGACTAGACACTCCTCACACTTACTTTTAAAATCCTTGTACCCTTCACCAAGAGACTCATTTCATATAAATGACTCGGAGCTGAAAAACCTGTCACTGCTTGCCAGCTGAGTGTTCGTAGCTGACCTCCATTTTACACTGCCTGTGTCTGTATGGCTGAGTGGATTGACTATGCACAAGTCAGCCTCTGAACAATTCATCTTATCTTTGCAAGTTGCCAACAATTCAGTGGTTAAGACAATTGCAGGAACCTGACCATGAAATGGCCACTCCCTGGCTCCACTCTGGCACAAAATTAGCCTTTAGTTGTTAGAAACAGCTGGGCCTCATCTTTTCAGTCTTTAGCTCAAAAATTTAGCATTCTTAGACTCAGTTCAGCATAGGTGACAGAGTACCACTGCGGCCCAGTCATTTCCCCTCCTGCAGAAAAGCCCGAATGTAGCCAGAGAACAGGACTGTCCTGAGGGGGCTGCCCACACTTCCTCCCATCACTACCTAAGCAGATGCCCTTCTCCCCACCCAGAAAAGCCAAGTTAGTATGAGAAAGGCACAGTTGACAAGTCTGACAACTGAAAGGAATCATGAAAACTGGAGAAAATTGTAACCCTATTTTAATACTTTAGTGTTCATAAGTTTCTACTTACTTAATAAAAAGATACAATTGTTTCTACCAATGATTGAGGTTAATACCATTGGCCCAAAAGTAAGAGTGATGAAACAATTCATCTTTATTCTAACACTGCTGTACATTTTTATGAAGCTGTACATCTTTTAAAAGTGTGTTTTTGTAAAAATTGATCCCTAATAATGGAGATAGCTGTTCTTATAACTTGTATGGATTACTGTCCTACCCATTCTGGGTACTGCTGGATTGCAGACTAGATTTTGAAAATCACTTCATAACTTTGATGTTTGGCACAGAGAAAACAACTTTTAGGTTCAATGTTAACTGAAAAAGGGTGTCCCAACTTTTAGAAGTCCCTGATAATGCCTCCTTTATGTGTCACTGTATTGGACTATACCCACTCCCTATCTTAGGGAGTTGCAATCCAAAACACGTTTTTAGAGACAGAGTCTCATTCTGCCACCCAGGCTAGAATTCAGTGGCACAATCATAACTTGCAGCTTTGAACTCTTGATCCCCCTTCCTCAACTGTCCTACTTGGTAGGAATACAGGTGCTTTTTTGTTGATTTTGTATAGACAGCAGCTCACTGTGTTGATTGAGTTGGTCCTAAAATCCTAGCCTCAAACAATCCTCCCCCATGGACCTCCCAAATTGTTGGGATTACAAGTATGACCCATTAACCTGGGCCCCAAAATATTGATGTTAAATATTATCTACTTTTTTTATCAGGTTCTTTTTTTCTTCCTACAATTTTTTCCCAGAGTTGGTTTTGAACCTGACATTTCTGATATATGAGGCTGGCGCCCTACTCCTTTCAGCCACAGGCACTGCCCTATCAGGCTATATTTTTACATGCATCATTTCAATCTTAAAATAACCATACTAAAAAAAATTAATAAATAAATAAAAATAAAAGTAAAATAAAAACAAGTCCTCCCCCCCAAAAAAAGACTTAGAATAAGATCTGATGATCACATATTGTCAAATAATGGCCATGAAACGCTGATTCCAAGCTTTGCACCTTTTCCCTTGCATATAGAAGGAAAACTCAAAACACCTACAGGACAATCAGAGTCCAAGTTAGAGTTTAAAACCCAAGAATCAGGAATCCAAGGAAATTGGACACAGAAGACACTGAGAATTAAGAGCTACAGCTCCAAATGGTAGCTGCAAAGAGCAGAATGAAATCACACAAGGCATAGAGTTTCTATTACTAAACCCTACTTTTAAGTTTTTTTTAACCCCTGACTTGAAGATTTCCATCAGCGCTTTAAAACAATTCCCATTATTTATAGAACATACTGCTTTAGAAAATTATGGAATGCCCTTTTTTCTCCCTCTAAATTAACTCTATGTGACTAGAACCCTCAACAACTAACTGCTTTGCTAGTAAAAGACCAGTGAAACATGCTTGTAAACATAGATTTTAATATTTACACAAAGCCAGTTTTTACTTTTTAAATAAATCAAAAATATCTTTGTTCTCTACAAACAATGGGCAAGTAGGCATTTAGGAAACACATGGTGTTTGGGCTGGTACCCCAACTCTGAAACAAGCTACTTACAACTGTAGTATCACAGAACCTGTGTTATCCCACTGAAAGTCACATTGTGGAACCTGATTACAGCTTGAAATATGTTGTCTGAATCCCCAACAAAAGAATTATACAACAGATCAATAACTCAAAAAGTTGGTTTTATGAAAAGGTCAATAAAATAGATAAACCTTTGGCTAACCTAACCAGGAAAAAAAGAGTAAAATCTCTAATTTTATCAATCAGAAATGATAAGGATGAAATAACAACAGACTCCTCAGAAATTCAAAAAATCCTTACAAGAAACTTTATTCTCAGAGATATGAAAATCTGAAGGAAATGGACCAATACTTGGAAGAATGTCCCCTTCCAAGACTTAGCCAGAATGAAGTGGAAAAGTTGAACAGGCCTAAAACAAGTTCTGAAATAGCATCAACTATACAAAATCTCCCTAAAAAGAAAAGCCTGGTATCAAAGCTGAGTACATAGGATTCATGCTTCTCCATTCCTGTGATGTTTCACTAAGAATAATGTGTTCTCCTTCCATCCAAGTTAGTACAAACACTGCAAAATGCTCCATTGTTTTTGATGGCTGAGTAATATTCCATGTTATACATATACCATAGCTTAACAATCCATTCCTGGGTTGAAGGACATTTAGGCTGTTTCCACATTTTAGCATTTGGGTTGGGACCACAGGTGCTCGTCACAACGCCCAGCCCTTTTTTGGTTGCAGCCGCCATTGCTGTTTGGCAGGCTCGGGCTGGATTTGAACCTGCCAGCTCAGGTATACGTGGCTGCCGCCTTAGCCCGTTGAGCCACAAGTGCGGAGCTGATGTATTACTTTTTTAATGATAAGCCGCAATCTATTGGCCAAGATTTTGTTGAAAATTTTTGCATCTATATTCATTAGTGAAATTGGTCTGCAATTCTCCTTTTTAGTTGGGTCTTTACCTGGTTTGGGTATCAGGTTGATATTTGCTTCATAGAACGTATTGGGGAAGATTCCTTCCACCTCTATTTTGTGGAATAATTTCTGTAATATAGGAATAAGCTCTCCTTTGAAAGTTTGATAAAATTCTGGTATGAAGCCATCTGGACCAGGGCATTTTTTTCTTGGGAGATTTTTTATTGTTTCTTTGATCTCAGTGCTTGAAATTGGTCTGAACAGGAGATCTATTTCATCTGGGCTAAGCCTAGGGAGAGAGTGATTCCAAATATTGATCCATTTCCTTCACATTGTCAAATCTTGGCATAAAGTTTCTGGTAGTATTCAGAGATAATCTCTTAGATTTCTGTAACAACAGTTGTTATTTCCCCTTTATCATTTCTGATTGAGGTTACCAGAGGTTTTACCTTTTTATTTCTAGTTATTCTGGCCAAATGCTTATCAATTTTATTTATTTTTAAAAAAAACAACTCCTTGTTTCATGAATTTTCTGAATGATTCTGTTGTTTTCAATTTCATTGATCTCTGATTTTATTTTGGATATTTCTTTTCTTCTGCTGGGTTTAGGCTTAGATTGTTCCTCTTTTTCCAATTACGTCACATGGCTTATGAGTTTGTTGACATGCTCTCTTTCTGTTTTTTGCATGTAGACTTCTAAAGCGATAAATTTTCCTCTCAGGACCGCTTTTGCTGTATCTCATAATTTTGGTAGTTTGTGCCTTCATTGTTGTTATACTCAAGGAAGTTAATGATTTCCTTTTTTATTTTTTATAACAATTAATGACACAGTGGGGCATGAGGAAGGACAGAGCAGACAGAGAGAGAAGGGGGAAGGGGGGAAGGAAAGAAAACAAAAAAAAGGAAAGAAAATAGTGACTAATTCTCACATGGATTGGATTCAATTTTGACCAAAGTACATTACTTGAACATTAATTTTTAATTCAACTTGTTGATATGTTGTTTGGGATATTGCATCCTCACTTACAAGTGAAATATGATTGTAATTTCCCTTTGTAACAATATATTTTCTCCAATTTCAATATCAGGTGTATCTAGATCAAGCAGAATGATTTTGAAATATTTCTTCTTTTTCTATTGTCTAAAGGATTTGGCATGATCTATTTTTTGAAACTCTCCTTTACCTTTATTTATAATATATTAGTTGTCTATTATTTGGGACTTTGGGGAAAAAATAAGAAGTTAACTGATGACTTCATGCTGAGCCTCAGAGTCAATGCTGTCTATAATGTCTTATTCAACAATGTGTACATTGCTCTCTTGGTGTTATTATTGCCAATATTCCTTGATATTTCGACGCAGTAATTGTTTGTTTTCTTTTCTCAATGTATTTATCTTTGTTCATTCTTCACATGGTTTTTGTTTCTAGTCCTTATCTTAAACATTGTTATTGTTATTGAATTTTAAACCTTTTAAATTCTGTGAAGGCAAAAAGTGGAAACCTATTTAACACATGTATATGTAAAAATAAAAAAACAAAATGAAAAAAAGAAAAGCCCAGGACCAGATGGCTTCACGTCAGAATTCTACCAAACCTTTAAAGAGGAACTAGTACCTATATTACTCAATCTTTTCCAAACTATAGAAAAAGAAGGAATACTACCCAACACATTCTATGAAGTACACGTCACCTTGATCCCTAAACCAGGAGAAGACCCAACAAGAAAAGAAAATTATAGACCAATATCACTAATGAATATTGATGCAAAAATATTCAACAAGATCCTAACAAACAGAATCCAGCAACACATCAAACAAATTATACACCATGACCAAGTGGGTTTTATCCCAGGATCTCAAGGCTGATTCAATATATGTAAATGTATGACTATAATTCATCGCATAAACAAATTAAAAAACAAAGACCATATGATTCTCTCAACTGATGCAGAAAAAGCTTTCGATAATATCCAGCATCCTTTTATGATCAGAACACTTAAGAAAATGGGTATGGAAGGGACACATCTTAAACTGATAGCGGCCATCTACAGCAAACCCACAGCCAATATCGTACTGAATGGAGTTCAATTGAAATCATTTTCACTCAGATCAGGAACCAGGCAAGGTTGCCCATTGTCTCCACTGCTTTTTAACATTGTAATGGAAGTCTTAGCCATCACAATTAGGGAAGAAAAGGCGATCAAGGGTATCCATATAGGGTCAGAAGACATCAAACTTTCACTCTTCACAGATGATATGATTGTATACCTGGAAAACACCAGGGATTCTACTACAAAACTCTTAGAAGTGATCAAGGAATACAACAGTGTCTCAGGTTATAAAATCAACACTCATAAATCTGTAGCCTTTATATATACCAACAATAGCCAAGCTGAAAAAACAGTCAAGGACTCTATTCCATTCACAGTAGTGCCAAAGAAGATGAAATATTTGGGAGTTACCTAACAAAGGACATGAAAGATCTCTATAAAGAGAACGCTAAGAAACTCTAAGTAAAGAAATAGTTGAAGCTGTTAACAAACGGAAAAACATACCATGCTTATGGCTGGGAAGAATCAACATTGTTAAAATGTCCATACTACCCAAAGTAATATACAATTTTAATGCAATCCCTATTAAAGCACCACTGTCATACTTTAAAGACCACGAAAAAATAATACTTTATTTTATATGGAATCAGAAAAAAACTCGAATAGCCAGGACATTACTCCAGAAATAAAAACAAGGCAGGAGGAATCAGACTACCTGACCTCAGACTATACTATAAATTGATAGTGATCAAAACAGCATGGTACTGGCATAAAAACAGAGAGGTAGATGTACGGAACACAATAGAGAACCAAGAGATGAACCCAGATACTTACTGTCATTTGATCTTCAATAAGGCAATCAAAAACATTTAGTGGTGAAAAGACTCCCCATTTAACAAATGGTGCTGGGTGAACTGGCTGGCGACCCATAGAAGACTGAAACTGGACCCACATCTTTCACCATTAACAAAGATAGACTCTCACTGGATAGAAGATTTAACATTAAGATGTGAAACTATAAAAATACTAAAAGAAAGTGCAGGGAAAACACTTGAAGGAATCAGTCTGGGAGGATATTTTATGAGGAGGACCCCCCGGGCAATTAAAGCAACACCAAATATACATTGCTGGGATCTGATCAAACTAAAAAGCTTCTGCACAGTCAAGAACACAGTAAGTAAAGCAAGCACACAGCCCTCAGAATGGGAGAAGATATTTGCAGGTTATGTCTCCAACAAAGGTTTAATAACCAGAATCCACAGAGAATGCAAACGTATTAGCAAGAAAAGAACAAGTGATCCCATCTTAGTGTGGGCAAGGGACTTGAAGAGTCCCTGTGAAGGGTCCCTTGAAGAGTCCCTGTCTGTGAAGAAGACATGTGCATGGCCTACAGACACATGAAAAACATGCTCATCATCCTTAATCATCAGAGAAATGCAAATCAAAACTACTTTGAGATATCATCTAACTCCAGTAAGATTAGCCCACATCACAAAATCCCAAAACCAGAGATGTTGGCATAGATGTGGAGAAAAGGGAACACTTCAACACTGCTGGTGGGAATGCAAACTAATAAGTTCCTTTTGGAAAGGTGTTTGGAGATCACTTAGGATCTAAAAATAGACCTGCCATTCGATCCTTCAATTCCTCTACTAGGTATATATCCAGAAAACAAAAATTCCTGTATAACAAAGATATTTGCACTAGAGTGTTTATTGCAGCCTAATTCATAATTGCTAAGTCATGGAAGAAGCCCATGTGCTCATCAACCCATGAATGGATTAATAAATTGTGGTATATGTACACCATGGAATATTATGCAGCCTTAAAAAAGATGGAGACTTTACTTCTTTTATGTTTACATAGATGGAGCTGGAACATGTTCTTCTTAGCAAAGCATCTCAAGAATGGAAGAAAAAGTATCCAATGTACTTAGCCCTACTATGAAACCAATTTATAAACACCCACACTTCCATATGAATGCTATAACCCAACTACAGCCCAAGATGAAGAGGAAAGAAGAGGTAGGGGGGAGGATAGGTGGAGGGAGGGCAATTGGTGGGATCACATCTATGGCGCATTTACTAGAACACATGTTAAATCTACTAAGTGTAGAATATAAATGTCTTAACACAATATATGAGAAAATATGAAGGGTATTTTAACCAGTTTTATGAAAGCATTTCAAATTGCATATAAAATCAGCACGTCATACCCCATAATTGCATTCATGTACACAGTTATTACTCAATCAAAAAAAAAAAAAGAATGTTGAAAATGGATGACCATGCTCATCAAATTTCAGTCAAAAAGTTTGTCATCCTAATGGCTCTGCCTCTGTAGAGGCAACTAACTTTAGTTGGTTCTTACTCTTGGCTGCTTGCAGAATTTTTCCTTTCATCTTGACTTTCAACAGGTTCATTACCATGTGTCTTGGAGACACTCTGTTTTAGTTGAGATGACCCAGGCTTTGATACACATCTGAAAGGAGTGTGCTGAGGTCTTTAGGAAAACTTGGGAAGTTTTCATTTATGAGTCTCCAGTAGGGCTTCCATTCCTTTGGGACAATCTGCTTCCCTTTCAGGGATCCCTATTATTCATATGTTTGACTGCTTCATGGAGTCTTGTAGTTCTCTAAGCACCTATTCTGTTTTCTCTTTCTTTTTTTCTGCCTCTTTGACTATCTCCTTAACTAGAAAACTTTATCATCTAGTTCTGAGGGTCTTTCTTCTCCATGGTCTAACCTATTTTTGATACTTACTACTGCATCTTTTCATTTCCTGATTGTCTCCTTCATTTCCTTAAGCTCTACTATAGCCTTTCTATATTCTACATATCGCTCATCCGGCTTTTGGTTCTGTCTTTCCATTTTCTCTTCCATTCCTTTTATGGTCTTTATGGTCCATATTTTAAATTCCTTTTCTGTCAAATTCATTAATTCTTTAAAGGTGGAGTCTTCTGCAGTAACTGCCTCATGGTCTCTCTGGGGAGTTGCTCTGTTTCGGTTTTTCATGTTAGCTGAATTGTCTGTTGGTTCCTCCTCATGTGTTCTTTCTTCCTGGTCACTTCCTTGTCCTCCTTTTTCCTTCTCACTTCCTCCTTTGCTTCAAATTACCTTGTCTCAGAGCTTAGGTTTTGAAGTGGCCTCAGCCTGAACAAAGCCAAACTCTTCCTTGTGGTCAGAAAAACAGGAGTCCTTGCTCTTTATGACAACATGTTGTAATATGTCACCGGGACATCAGGTGGCACTATGAGTTTTTTAGGAGACAGAGAGCACAGCCTGCAACCTGTATGGTCCTTATTCCTAACTTAGTTGCCTTCAGTGATCAGCTGATTGTTTCCTCAGTATTCAGACCCTGCTGGTTTGGGAAGGATTCATAAGAATCCTTCAGGGGAAGATCTCACAGTGTCCTCTGACTCCAGTTCCCGTGGGGTGCAAAAGTCCCTCAGCCTCTCCCAAGAGTGTAGTTCTGATACTAGCAGGTGGAATTAAGACAGCCAAGCTTTGGGCCACGGCTAAGACCTTCTTATGACCTTCCCACAATGGCAGCCCCCTGGCTGCTGAGACCTTCTCAGTATGGCTGCCTCGCCACCTACAAACCTATGGCAAATCCACTGCAACCATTATTCAAACCTGGTTGCTGTATACTGTTCAAGTCCACCCACTCTTCCAAAGTTTCCACTCAATGTGCAGCTTTCCCCAACAAGTGAAAACTCTGGAAAGGCTTCTTCCCATCTCAAACCTCTGTGAGGTGCCAGTCGATTCTAGCAGGTCATAATCACTTGTCTAATTCATCAGATTTCCAGATCATACACTATATCCAGCTCACCACCTCCTTGCTGTGCTCCCTGAGCTATGACTCTGGGTAAGGTCCCTGCACCAGGTATGGTTAGGTTCTTTTTCCCCAGTCATTCTAGGAGTGCTCAGCTGAATGATCCTTCTGATCTGCCATCTTGTTCATTACATGGATTATTTTAATCACAGTTAACAAATTTTTAAAGTTTAAAAGAATGGCAATACCAATATTTTCAAGGATGTGGTGCAAATGCAATTCCCATTTGTTGCTGTTGGGAATATAAACTAAGCACTTTGGAAAAAACTTCCAGTTTGCTGCAAGATTATATGTACCATTTGGTCTAGTAATTCCACCCTTAGGTACTCATCCAAAAGAGATGAAAGCATATGTCTACATAACACTTATGTTCATGGCACCTTCATTTATAATATTAAAAAACTAGACACAGCCCAAATATTCCTCAAGAAATAAACTAATTTTGAAAAAAATAAACTAATTTTGATATATTCATACAATGGAATATTACTCAGTAATAAAAAGGGGAAAATTACGTGTACATGGGACAACTAATATAAATCTAAAAAACGTTATGTTGAGTAAAAGATGAATACAAAAGAACACATGTATTCTGTATGATTCCATTTATCAGAAATTTAAGAACAATTAAATCTAATCCATGATGACAGGCTATCAGTGGTTACTTGGTGCCAGGATGGTAGTAGTAGGAATGTCTTCAAAGGGAAATGAGGAAAGTTTTTGGATGATGGAAATGTTTTATATCTTGATTGAGTTGGTAATTTCATGGGGTTTTTTTGCATTTGTCAAAACTCATTAAACCATATGTTTCAAATACGTGTATTTTATTGTATACAAAGTATACCTCAATAAAGTTAAATTTTAAAAAAATAAACTATTGGCCATTTTAAAGGACTCCTATTGTATAAAGTATTTTCCTGACAATGATGCAATTAAGATAGAAATCACTAAAAAATGAGATAATCAGAATATGTTTGGAAATATGCAATAAACTCCTAAATAACCAATGGATAAAAAATTACAAAGGTAAAAAAAAATTTTGAAATAAATTATAATTAAAGTATACATATCAAAATTGGTTGGCTACAAATAAAGCTGGCCTCAGAGGAAAATGTATAGCCTTGAAAGCATATATGTGAAAAGAATGAGACTGAAAAATCAATAATATTAGCATCCTTCTCAAAATATTAAAAACAAAAAATTAATGAAGATAAAAGCAACTTAATATAAAAAAAATCAATAGAGATGATCAACAAAATGAAGTTTATTCTCTAAAAATACTAACTAAATTTATAAACTCCTCAAAGGAGAGATCAAGAAAAAAGCACAAAGAAGGAAGGCTCAGGTAGTCAACATTATCAATAAAAAGGAAGGTAATCTCTACAGGCCCAAGAGACATAGAGTCCTTATTGTGAAAGTGTTGTTTTCCCTAAATTGATCCACTGTCTATTTACTACAGATAACAATGCAATCCCAATCCAAAATCCCACATATATGGAAATAACAAGTTGATTTTTTAAATGTATACTAAAATTTAAAGAATAGCCAAGACAATTTTGAAGAAGCAGAACAAAGTATAGGCATTTACTCTGGATATCAAGACATAGCATAAAGCAAGAAACAATTGACATAATATAATTTTAAAGCAAAAATAGGCAGAAAGATCAATGAAACAGAACAAAAAATCCAGAAAAAGACCCACATACATATGGACACTAGATTTCTTAGAATGATGTGACTGCAGAACAGTGGAGAAAGGAAGAACTTTTCAATAAATGGTGCTGGTGATTAATATGGATATTGGGGGGAAAATAAAACTTTACCTATATCCTTTACCAATCACATAAAAAAAATCACTTCAGGTGAATTGTACATCTACATGTCAAAGATTAAATAATAAAGCTTTTAGAATACAGGAGACCACCTTCGACCTAGAGATGGGTAAAGGTTTCTTAAATAAAATACAAAAGCACTACCATACAGGAAAAGAATAGTACATTAGACTATATTAAATCAAGAACTTCTGTTTCTCAGGAGATACCATTTTGGCAAATAAAAAGAAGAAGAAAATGTTGCAAGCATGTCTTGATAAAGAGTTTGTATCTAGATTACTCAAATAACCTTTCTACAAATCAGTGAGGAAAAGACCAAAAAAACTAGCAAAAATCAACAAGAAACTTCAATAGGCACTTCACAAATAAGATTATTCAAATACTCAATAAACAAAAGGTGCTCAACCTCATTAATCATCAAAGAAGCAAAGGAAAGCCACAAAGAGATGTCGTAGGCAACCACCAGAATGGCTAAAATTAAACAGATTGAAAATACCAAGTTTTGGAGGCAGAGCAAGATGGCTGACTGGAAGCTGCTTCCGAAAAAGGCTCCTATCCAAAAGGGAGGATAACCTCTCGAAACTGCACAATTGAGCTGAATCCTGGGAACCCAGCCAAGAGAGAGAAGTGATTTCTGTGGATAACCTC
>CAUYRH010013839.1:0-43472 GCA_963574655.1 Perodicticus potto
TGGCGGGCGCCTGTAATCCCAGCTACTTGGGAGGCGGAGGCAAGAGACTCGCTTGAGCCCAGGAATTGGAGGTTGCTGTGAGCTGTGATGCCACAGCACTCTATCCAGGGTGACAGCTTGAGGCTCTGTCTCAAAAAAAAAATAGTAAAGCAGATAACGAGCACCTTGTGGGAATAATATTAAATTCACTGTGAGGAATCCATTAAGCCCTTTGGGAATTGAGAAATGTAGTTAATTCTAGTCTTTTTTTTAAATATCCTTTTGTGCTTTATGGTATGTGAGTAAAATTAATTATTTGGGTTCTTGAGAGGAGAGGAGTTGGCCCTTGTGTTTACAAATGGGAACAGAACTATGCAGCATATCGCAAGGGTACAAGTCAAATCCATCAAGTATAGAACATAAATGTCTTAACACAATAATCAAGTAAATGAGGTGAAAGCTATATTAATTAGTTTAATGTACGCACTCCAAATTGTATAAAAAAAACACATTGTACCCCACATATGCATAAATGTATTCATGATCTATGTGTATATGACTTAATAAACAACAACAACAACAAGGGAACAGAAGCCACCCAGCACATGGCATTGTCCAAGCCACCAGGCCAGAGTGGAAGAGTCCTAATTGCCAGGCGGCTCAGCCACAGGACGTGCCTCTCCCATCCTTCTCCAGACAGGGCTCATGGCTAAACAGCCGCTCACCCAGCCAACCTGTCACAGGCCACGAGCGGCCAACAACTCCGCGGGCGACCTTTGCCAACTGCACCGCAGGCGCTGTCGAAACCCGGCTGGGCTCGGGCTCCTAACCAGCCCCAGGGTGCCGGGTCAGGAGACGCGGTTCCCAGGGCGTCCTGTAGGTGTCGCTGCCCCGTGGTCGCTGCGCACTCTCTGGCCGGGGACCGGGGGCGTGTCCGCCCTACCTGCGGCTCCCGGCGCCCGCCGCTCACCTGGGCTCCCGCCCCAGGGCGCCCGCGCCGCGAGGGGACGCTGTGGCGGGGCCGGGCGGTCGCCGCCGCCCAGCGAGCTCGTGCTGCTGTGCTGCTCTGTGCTGAGCCCTGTCCTCGTCCTCTAACCCTGTGCCGTCCCCCGCACCGGTGACGAGGGGGCGGGGTCCGGCGGCGGGCTGGGAAAGGCGGGCGCGCTGGCGCCCAGGTACGTTCTTCCACAAGGGCCGGGCGGCGGAGAGGACAGGGTCCGAGCAGTCGGAGGAGGAGGAGGACAAGAAGATGCCGCTGCCGCTGCCGCCTCAGGGCGAAGCCGGGGAGCGCAGCCCGGCCCGGGCCTCCAAGAAGCACAGCGCTTTCCACATCTGGCGCTCCAAAAAGAAGCCGCAGCCTCCGCCGTCCGACTGCGGGGTGTTCGTTCCGCACCCGCCCCCCGCGCCGGTCCCCGAGGCCAGGTAAGCCCCGCGCCCCAGCCCTGCGGTCTCGTCGTCCCTTCCCGCCCACGCTGGCCCCACTCGGGGCAGGGGAGCGCCCCGGGCCGCGTCACCCGGGGTGGAACGGGGTCCAGGGGGAGCAGTGGTGGCCGTGCGAGGGACCAGGTTCCCCGCAGCCTTTGGCTCGGACCAAGCCCCAGAGAGAGGAACTGGTGCCCACACGTGTGGCCTTGGTTTTGACTGGCGAAGACTTTGAGCAAGAGTCACCATCAGCCGGCCCGGGAGGGCCGGAGGGTAGCGAGGTGTCGTTACCTTAATGAATGACGATAGGAACTCTACCTTGCATCGTATATAGATAGCACTTTGGATAACTGCTTTTTCTGTGAAGACCCCACTCTTAGGGAGGAGGAACAGGCAGGAGTGGTTACCCCGCATTTTATGGGTGGGAGAAACTGAAACTGAAGGATGAAAGGCTTGTCCCCATTGGAGCCAGTGGCAGAGTTCGGGAGCACCCAGTTATTCAAAACGTAATTGCCATTGCGTTTTTAAATTTTTTTTTATTATTAAATCATAACTGTGTACATTAATACAATCATGGATTTTTTTATTTTTATCATGATTTTGTTGCGGTTGCATTCTATATGTATAATTACTCAGTTACACTATCAGAACCGATGCATTCGTTGAACGATAATCACAGAATATTTATGTAGTTTGCAGATGTAAAGTATTTTTAGTGATTGACGATTGACAACGTCCAGAAAGCCTTCTGTATGTCTTTAAAATGTACCCTTACGAGCGATGGGGGTCAGAATAAAATTATTTGTGCAAGATTTTCATCTTAGACGTGCTTTTTTGGTTTTCATTAAAGTCTTAATTTGACAATCTATTTTCATTCATTTAATTCAAATTTTATTGAGCACCAAAGCTGAGGGCTAAGTGCTGGGATATAACAAGGAAAGACAATAAAAATTCTTAGTCATCAAAGAATTCTTAATCTCTTGGGGAGACAAAACGTAAACAGTGAGATAAATGCTATGATGCCAGCACAGGGGAAGGGAGCCAGGGAACCTTCCTGGAGGAAGACGGCTGAAGTGGCTTAATGAGACAGAAAAGGGACGGTACAATGAGTTCCAGACAGGAGCTGCGCTGTGCGTTGTTACCGACTTACCGATGCTTGGAAGAACATGGCACTTTCTGAGAAGCACGGTGTGTGAACCCTGAGAAAAGGCATTTTCCTCATATTTTTATCATCCTCAGTGGTTGTAATAATTCAGAGAGTGCCCAAAAATTGTATACACAGTTTCAGAAAGGATAAAACTGTTAACATTGTAATACTCAAGTCACTGCTTGACCTCCTCGGCAATTACAAGAGAGACAAGATACAATATACAAGGTAACAAGTGTTATCGGTATATGTTGAGTATTCCAATTTTAATACAGTTTTGTCTTTTCTTAAAATGTATATACATTTGGGGGGCACCCTCTGTGCTTTTATCTATTCAAACACTGTGACTAATTATTGATCATATTTTCTAACAAAATATGTTACTTAATGATGTGCCCAATGCTAAAATACCTTTCCCATTATCTCAATAAATACTTCAAACACTTCACAGTGATTTTTCTTATCTGATCTAGAACCATCATTTCCTATCAAAATGTAGTCACATACAGCTATAGATAATTTATTCAAATGCAAATACATTTCTGTCTTCCAGAGCTTCCTGTATTTTAGTTTAGTCTCCAAGTACTTCACTCTTTCCTTCAGAACCATGATGAACTTTGCAGCCCTTAATGTTCTGAAAACTAAACGTACTGGTCCATCTTTGGGATGTTTTGCTAGTTAAATCATCCTTATTAATATTCATTTATTTCTGAGAGAGGGTACCCTTTTATGGTTGAAAGAGAATGGGAAAAGCACACTTAGGTTTTTAGTCCATCTTTGTCCCGTGTGACTTTCTTTTCTGGTCCATTCATTTCTGTCCAGGACTCAGGGGTGGTAGAACTTGGCTGGAATGTGTAGCACTCACTGTGGCCTTTCCCTTTGTATAATGATGAGGGCACGGGTGGCATACTTACTTACTGGGCATACCTGTATATGATTAATATTATGGGACAGACAGATAAAAATGAGTTTATGTTCTGGCTTTGTGACTTTGGGTAAGTTATTTCACTTCTCTCTGAATCTGTTTCCCTATTTGTAAAATGGAATGGTGATATTGATTCTATAGGGCTGTAATGAATAGTAAATGAAAGTTTATGTAATTCAATGTAAAACCCTTATCTCACTTCTGGGCACAAAGATGAAACTCAGTGATCATCATCATTATCACCATTTGAAAGCAGTGGTACAATGGAAAAGATGGACAGGGAAAAGATGACATGGGGAAAAACAACTATTCCAAGGATGGCTTAAAGTGAATGTTTGCATACTGCAAATATTTGTGGCTTTTGGCATAGACATTCTTTTTTTTTACATAACATAATTTGAACATGGCTTCCCCTCTTCCTATAATTTGCTCTTACATTTTTTTCAGCTTGGTATTGGTAAACATGTTAATATATTATTTGTAGAAATTGAATTGCTGTGATGGTGGGTCAGCTCAATGTTCTGTCTCGTCTATTATTCTCCTGCCATCAGAAGAGAGGGCCAGGCAAGATGTGACCAGATTCCCTTAGCAGCCACTCAGGGCACTGTCATTTCTCATGTTTTAATGACACTGTCTTGTAAACAATTTATTCAGAGTGTGGATTCTCTACCTGGGTTTAAATCTCTGTGCTTCTACTTCCTGTAACACTTAGTCTTGTCCTGGGAAAATTACAAAATGTTTTTGTCCCACAGTTTCCTCATCTACAAAATAAGAGTTATTATAAAAATAAACAAGTCAATGTACATCAAGTGCTCAAAACAGTGGCTGGCACATAGTGAGGGCTCAACCAGTGGGAATTTGTTTCTCTTTTTCTTCCTAAAATCTTATCTAGACCTCTTCTGGGTAGTAATTTTATGTGTTTATTTTCTTCTATAGGATGGAAATGGTACTTCCTTTTTTCTCTATTCAAGGTACCTGATGTTATATTGATTAGAAGTGGGCTCTTAGCTAAAATTCAAATGTGATGAATTAAAAAACGATCACTCTCAAACTGAAATGAATTCTAAACCTAGACACAGGTTTTAATTCTCTCTGAAAGAGCCAATTCAAGTGGTGGGTGGGCCTCACGCTCCTCTGAAAATCAGCTGACCTTGTTTCAGCTGTGGGGAAACAGCAGCCAGTGTTGAGGGCACTGCATCCTCCCTGGCCACAGAGCTCCCTCCTGGGCCTGGTAAGCAGGCTCAGGTTTCAGGACTGTGGACAATCCCTTACTTTTTCTGCACTCAAAGAACCTTTCCCTTCTATAAAGGGAAGACAACTTACTCCCTGTTTATATCACGAGAATGTTGTTAAGGACAAACTACCATTATTTGGAGGGCTTTTTTTTTCTTCAGAAAAAGAACAACCCTTTAAAGCATTATTTGAAAGCATTCTGGAACTATAGAGTATAAGTCTTTGTAACAAAACTGATTATGGTTTTCAGTTTTTTGTGGCTGGTTCAGTGTTTAGAACTCTAGACAGGTTTAATTAACTTTCTAACATAAAAGAGGACATAGATAAATCTATTTTTGTTTTATCTAATGTGAGATTTAAACTATTTAATACTGTCACCCAGGCTGGAGTGCAGTGGCATGATCATAGCTCTCTGCAATTCAAACTCCTAGGTCCAAATGATTTCCCACATCAGCCTTCTGAATAACTAGGACTACAGGCACACTCCCAGCTAATTTTTATTTTGTGGAGATGAGGTCTTCGTATGTTGCCCAGGCTGATCTTGAAATCCTGGCCTGAAACAATCCTCCTCCCTTGGCCTCCCAAAGTTCTGGGATTATAGGAGTGAGTCAAGGTGCCCAGCCAAACCAGGAATTTAAAATTAGCTCTGTCACTTACCAGCTGTGAACTCTTTGGGAATTTACTTTACTGCACTAACTTCAGTTACCTCTAATTTTATGAGAGCAATAAATATGTTTCTTAATTGACTAGCCCAGTGGCTAGCAGAGAATAGATGCTCAATAAATAGTAGTTCTACAGGCATGCTGCAGTGGAAAGATCATAGACTTCAGTGTCAGGCAGACTCAGTTTTGAATTTCCCTCTGCCATTTAGATGTGTTTTTTAACTCTCTTTAAGCCTCAGTTTCTTCACCTGTAAAATGGAGGTAGTCACAGTTCCCTTACAGAGATCCATGAGCATTGGATATTATATATAAAAAGCACCCAGAACAAGGCCTGGCCCAACACAGATGCTCGATAGAGGAAAGGTGGTATTTGGTGTCTGATAGTGACCCTGACAGCTGTAATTATTGTTATCTTCATAGTGTTGGTGGCAGCATTAATAAATACGTCGTCACTTTATAAGTGAAGTCAAACCACTTCAGAAGCTCAGAAGTTGTAACCAGATCTTTCAAACCTTGAAGTGCCTTTGAGTATATGGAAGTCCACGTTAGTCCACGAAACGGAGGCCCCTCGTGTATTCAGTGACTTAAACATCTTACTATATCTCACTTAGCAAGCCAAAGATGAGCTTTACACTTGATAGGACATAAGTTTCTCCTGAAGCAACTTTGGAGTCCAACAGTAGTAAAGGATAACACCACTTATGTCTGTCATTGTATCACTTTGCTCCCCCCACCCCTGTGCTTTCTGTCATCATCAACGAAGTCCACATGCAAGGGTAGCAAGTGGCATTGTTGCAGCCTGGATAGACTATGGCTAGGAAGAGTGAGAGTTATAAGAAATACCTGTATAACTCAATAATGGAACACCTGGGTAGAAAGGGCATGGAGGGGGATTTAGCGCTCCTAACAAGCATGAGCGCTCGCGAGATGAGAGCAGTGGTGAATTGGCAGTCTCTACACCTGTGGTGTTGAGAAGCACGAGATCAGCCTTATATTAGGCTGGAGGAGAAGGCAGTCAGGGAGCATGCGCATTCTATCACGGACTCGCTTGCTCTGCCTCTGTCTTCTCTCCTGCCTGCAGAATGCCAGCATGGTGTCTCTCTGCTGAAGATCACCAAGCTCTGCTAAAGACTAAGATCTATCTCTCTAAGAAGACTGCTTTACTCTCTTTAAGACTCACTCTCTCTCCAGCTAAAGTAGAAAGCCCTCAGGCACCTAAGAGAAACTGAACCTGAGCAAGGTAACTTAGCGGTCCACGTCCAGAACCTAGTTAAGCCGGGCCCGAAACCTGGCCAGTCCTGGGCCCTGACAAGTGGTGTCACAGGTGACATGAGACATGGCATAAACCCTTTGGGAGACCTGAGGAACCTGGGTTCACTTTTGTTTTTTCTTCTTTAGATTTTGATTAGAAATCTTACTTGTAAAATGAGACAGTGAGTTGCTGGTTAACTATTTGCCCATGATTCAATCAAGGTAGTGAATATATTAGATATTGAAATAATTTCCAGCTCCTAATATGCATTCAAAATGTCCATCTCATCGTGACCATGAAGAGCACATATCTGCCTTAAAGTTTGAGTTCCCCTAAGGGGTCAATTATGTTTCAGGAATGTCTGTGATGAAGAAAAGTGGTTTATTTATTCAATAAAGCTACATCTGGGCTCGGCGCCTGTGGCTCAATGGGCTAAGGCGCCAGCCATGTACTCCTGAGCTGGCGGGTATGAATCCAGCCCGGTCCGCCAAACAACAATGACGGCTGCAACCAAAAAAAAAAAAAATGACTGGGCATTGTGGCGGGCACCTGTAGTCCCAGCGACTTGGGAGGCGGAGGCAAGAGACTCGCTTGAGCTCAGGAATTGGAGGTTGTCGTGAGCTGTGATGCCACAGCACTCTATCCACAGCTTGAGGCTCTGTCTCAAAAAAAAAAAAAAAAGAAAGCTATATCTGGTTGAAATGAGATCCTTTGCAACTTGAATTGTGTGCTTTTCTGTTGACCTTGAAAAATTTGTCCCAAAGTGCATTTTCTAGGTAAGGTAGGTGTGGACTGTCTAATGTTTCTGGGGAGTTCAGTAAAAATGGCCAGTGAGTTGTTTATGCATCTCGTTAGCTCACTCATGTGCAGTTCCCTTAAAACAGAGCTGTATGGGGCTAACCCAAATGCCTCATCAAAATACTTCTGTGGATTCAAATTTATGAGAAGGCCTCTCTGTAGAGAGGGAGCACTTGCTTAGTGCTGCCTTGATAGTATTCTGTGCATTCTAGATTGATCTGTTAAGTGGAACTGAAGCAATGGCAAAGACCTGGCATGACAAAGGATCCTTTTCTCAAAGCACCAGCAACCCACGGGCATGCATAAGGCAGAGAATCAAAGTCCATTTGTGGCGTCCCCATCTGCAACTTCTTCCACTAATAGGTTGTAGACAGCTGTAGATTGCACCTGTAGCTAACTTGGACAAATGAAACACAGAATTAACAATTGCCTTTTGTTATTCACCCCTCCCCCCATGGATGGCTATTAAATGAGAAAAAGAAAGTTGGTGGTAAGCTTGGCAAAACACTCTGAGATGAAGAACATTGGCTGCTGGCTGTGTTTATTATTGTTCTGTGCCATTTCAAGGTAGCAACCCTAACTGAGTCTCATTTGTTAGAAGTTGGAGTTGTGGTCCCAAAGGTAAGATCAACAGCTCACACAAGAGATTTGGCCAACAGTTATAAAAAGTCACTGTGCATAATTTGGCTCTTAATTTTTTAAAATTAGTTAATAAGCAGTGGCACAAGCTCCTGATAGTTTTTTGGATTCTTTAATTGGATAGGTTTTTTTTTTTTGTCTTATAATTACAGTCAAGGGCCAAAATAATATGTGGTATATATAAGATAAGAAAATAGAGGACACATCTGGCATAATACATAATCTGGGCATGCAGATTACAGTTATAATCACAACTTTAGACAATGTCTGTGAAAACATGGTTTTCCATCAAGATTTGATTGAAAGATACAGTGTATTTAACACACATCATGTATATCAAACACTGTTCTAAGTGCTTTACAAATATTAACTCACAACAATTAATTCATAATATCCTCAAAAGGTAGGTACCAATATTATTCCTATTTGAGGAAAAATGATTATTTGACTGAAGTCACAGAGCTAACAAGATTGGAGCTGGGATTCCCTGGCTGGCGACCTAGAGTCCTTATCAAGTTATGCAAGTTATCACTGTGGTTAATATTGCCTTCTTTATATTCCCATAATGAGTACATTTTGAGTCTAAATCTCACAAGCCAAAATTAAAGTACACAACAGATCTGACAATTAAGCTTACAAACTCATTCTAGAAAAAGCGCTACATACTTCATGGCTGATCACTTTCAAAGTACTCCCCTTGGGAAGCTCTGCAATGATGCCAGCACCTAGTTCACCCTTCAAAGCACTTTTGGATCTCTTTTTCTGAGATGACCATCAGAGCTGTCATCATATAGGATCTAACAATTAAGTTTGTGAACTTGCCACCATATGCTTATGTTGGTAGCACTGTACAAACAATTTGTTAAGGGTTCATAACCTCAGTATATCAATGTCCCCAGCTGTGTTTATCACAATGTGTGGCAGTGTCTTGCTGAGTGACATTAATTATTGTTCTTGTGTTTTTTTGTATACTATGTGATGATACTCTCGTGGTCATTCCAGGAAAAAAGTCCCAAAATTGCTTTGAAGGGTGGACTAGGCACTGGCATTGGTACATAGCTTCCTTCAAGGGGAGTACTTCAAAGGTTACCATAATGAGACTATAATGATCATTAGAATATAACGACATTCAGCAAAGAGGTATGCAGTACTTTTTCTAGGATGAGTTTATAAACTTAACTTGTCAGAACTTCTCAAATAAGAATCAAGATAATTCTTGGTACTGGACAATTTCTTTGTTAAGTAGTGGAAATACATTCATGGAAACATAATAACATTACAATTGTAGAAGAAAAAAGATTTTAAAGCAGAAATTTAAAAGTGTATGTTATAAATGAAAACACTGCGTTTGTATCCTGTGTTTGGGGCTTCGGCCAGCACTCTACCAGGAAACAGCATTACGAAGAGGTGGACCTGGTTCGCACCCCCTTCTTCCTCCTGGCACTTGGCACAGGGAGTAGAATTCACGATCAGAGAGAAGTGGTGGCCAGGTGGCCCTCTAAATGTACAGTTGCTGCTCAGGATAGGTAAGGCTGCAAGAATGTCTCAAGTAGGTGGTTTAACAGCGGATGCAGAAAGCTGCTCCTGGCTGCTCTAACTTTAGGTCTCTAAAGTCTTCTGTTTGAGTCCTTTGGTTTCCTTCTGGAGTTATCCTTGGATTCTCTTATTCAAGATTCTCTGACTATAGAGAGGTTTTACCTTATGATGACCTTACACTTCAAGGATTATAAACTGTTGCTGAGATTTTTATCTCTTTGAGGCTCAGAACGGCTCTGTGAAGTAAGCCCGTACCCTCTTTTTGAGGGTAAGGAAATTAAAGTTCATACAAGGTGAGGCAGATAGAGGAAGCAGGATGAAAACTCAGATTTTCTAATTTCTGTTCAGCTGTTCTTTCAATTTCTCTTGAATTGCATATTATTCCTCTGTTCCTGGCCTCTACCCACATTTGATGGACTTTTAACTGACTCATCTAACTTCCTGATGACTATCGCCTGAGAATCTTCCTCTGGTTTTGTAATGATTGTGACTACTTGATCCCTAGATTGAGTTCCTAGTTATTCACCAGGTATACAGTACACAATGTAGTCTGGATATTGCTATACTGAATACTTCCAGAATTGCTACTGTAATTAGTACCTCACCTACTACCTAAAAAGTAAATCAATCAATCAATAAATAAGGTGAAAATAACTTAATTCATGTTTTCCAAAAAAAATTTAAAGCTTGCACAAACCCTATTTTATAACAACAACATGTCACTTAAAGTGATAGAGTCTGTCAACATAATTTGCACCCCTGCAAGAACTCCCTTTACAGGGCTTGATGTAATACTAGTCTTGTGATACGTGATATGTTTTATTTATGATTTGCCATTTTAAATGTTTTTATAATACTGATGGATTCATAAATATCTCATGAAAGTATGGCTTGATTGTTCTTGCATCTGCTATTAGGGAAAGATATGCTCGTCGATGCAACTGTTGACATTCACATTGAAATACAGTGTCTCCTGTATCATACGCGTCAAATGTAGACCTAAGAATGGCACCGTGTCAAGCCTGTGCAGGGGAGGCTCACATGGGCCTTGCCAGCCATTCTTGGCTCTATTTCCTTGCAAATGTTGGCTTGCTTCCCTACTGTTCCACTCCCATGAACTAAGTTATTGTTATTATCTGCAAAACAAAAAAAATGTAGATACTGCAAGGGTGGGATTACAAAACTCTTCTCTTTCATATTGGCTATCCAAAACAATTTTGTCTAGAGTGAACACAATTATTGATTAAGAGGAGTTCATTGGCTCATACTTGAGGTTTATGACAAGAACATTGGTAGTCCCATGTATCGATAAACATGTTTAAACAAGCTTGTCTGAAACTAGATTTTGGATTTCTTTTAAGATAAAAGCAAAGTACAACTGAGTGTCTGGCATTTGGTCAAAAGTTTGACTTTTATCAGTTTGCATTTTGTGATTTTCCTAATCTCACCCTGCAAGAGATTTCAAGTACTTTGACCTAGAAGTCTTAGTATCCAGTGCATTGTTGACACTTAATTGAACCCTATCCTGTAAGTTCACTTTTTATTAAAAGCTTTTTTGTCTGCTTATCAGGGGACAACCAGTCCTAGGTCTAGGTCAGTGGTTTTCAACCTTCCTAATGCCATGACCCTTTAAAACAGTTCTTCATGTTGTGGTGACCCCCAACCCTAAAATTATTTTCATTGCTGTAGCAACGGGTTGTGGCATTAGGAAGGTTGAGAACCACTGGTCCAGGTGATATAAGGTAACTTTTGGTGATGTGGAAAGAATGCGTCTCCATCATCACTGTAGTTTCTTCCTGCAGAGAAGCTCCTTAGGAATTTGTACATCAATTTCCTTGCTTACTACAGGATTTCTGGCTGCCTTTCTGTGTGCGTAAGTGCACGTTGATTCCAATTCCACTACTCTACAAAGCCAGCAGAAGTTAAACACAGAGGAGCACTTACTTATACCTTACTGCTACTCAACAACTGAGCAACAAAGTTCAAAAAGTAACAACAGTTGGGTGTAGGCATATGTACTGAGGAAAATGGGCATTGGCATGAGAGAATGGTAGAAAATAAAATCTTTGGGGCTAGATAATTCTCAATCTCTCCTATAAATCAAATAAACATAAGGAACTTTTGTCCAATGAAAGTAGGAAAGGGGCATGAACAATTACTTAGCACTTGTTTATGTGACTGTTGCTTTCATAGTCAGTGTATCATTTAATCTTCATAATAGTTCTGCACTGTAGATAATTTTACCCCCGTATTTTCAATTGAGAAAACAGAACCTGAAAGAGGGGAGTTAGCTAGTAAATGACAGGGATATTTGAACCCGGTTCTTTCTGATTCTGAAACTCACAAAACCATGAGAAAATTAAAGTTCACTGAATGAGCAGTCGTGTGGGCCTGCAGGGTAGCTAGCTGAAGAATAGAGGCATCCAATAGAAATGCAGGTATCTAAGTATCACGAGAATGGAGAAGCAAGTACTCGACACTATTATGAAACCAGTAGACTACAAATGCATGCCCCATGAAAGAAAATCACAGTTAAATTCAAGTTGGGAAGGGGGAGGAGGGAAGAGGTTTGGGAAGCTCTCCCCTAATGGGCGCAATGTAAGTGTATATGGCTGGGTGAAGGGCTCAGCTGCTTTATCTAAACAAATGCCGACAATGTAATCTAGTCGACTATTTGTTCCCTCATATTAATCTGAAATTAAAAAAAAAAAAAGAAATGTATGTATCTATAGCCATCACCAGTAAAAGTCCCTAAAGGAAGCATTTGCTCTTTTTGATTACATGCACCCTGCCTGCTCCCATTGTACAGAAGGGGGCTATCTAGGAACAAGAATTTATATGCCTTGCGAAATCAGTGGGGCACCCTTGTTCTCCTGGGAACCCTTGACTTGAAAATTCTTTAACAAGAATCAGTGAGTCAGTCCCTGCGGTGTTAACTAAACCTGTTGCACCTGATTTCCAATCTGGCCTGAAAGCCACAAAGTCTTACTACCTGCTGCTGGGGTGATTCACAGAGTACAGAAAGGAATCTGAGGTGAAAAGCACCGAGGATTTTCACTCTGTGTACAGCTTAGTCACAGCCCCAAAGAGGAAGGAAAATGCTGGTGACTAAAACTCCAAATTTAGAGGAGATACTGTTGGCTTGAAAGATGGAGATCTAGATGGTTTGCTGTAAAAGGATCAGGAAAACCTTGTAAATAATCTTTGTCTTTATAGGAGCTATTAAATTTATCTTCAGGGTCTATGTCTCTCAAAATTGAATTTTATTTTGACTTTAATGTATTGGAGGGACTTCTAAAATTACGTTATTAGTTTGTATAAATGTTATTATAGACACAGAACTATCTTCTATGGCAGTAGGTCATAGGAGACCGTGATTTTCTTTTTCCATTATACTAGACTGAAAATTTATATGCTCTGGTATTCAGATCTAAAGTAGTTAAAGCATAACTGATTATAGTCATTAATACTGTCAATTTCCAAAGTACAACTAGACATTCATTGCTTTATCTTAAACCACACTCTCTTATTATAGACTTTCTCTACTTTTAAAAACAATTATCCTGTGACAATGGTAATTGAAGCATCAGGTTTGCTTCCTTCATTTGCGACCCAAGTAATTGCACAAATGCTACTTCTCTCCAAAGCAGTCTTGAAGTATGGCCTTCGGTGACTGTATCTGTCACTAAGGAAAGCAACCAAATGTGATAGCGAAACTGCAAATGGAACTCATTTATTAAACAAACATTTACGGACACTCGCTGTATGTGAGGCCCTGGGGTGTGGACTGGCAAAACAGTTCAAGTTCTGTTGTTGGAAAACCGAGTCTCATTCCCCTGTCTTCTGGAGAAGCTGTAATATTCACCCTTAAAATAATGAAAAGTTGCTACCTTTACCCTTACAATAAAGAAGAGAAAATATTTTTTTTTTTATTGTTGGGGATTCATTGAGGGTACAAGAAACCATGTTACACTAGTTGCATTTGTTGGGTAAAGTCCCTCTTACAATCAAGTTTTGCCCCCAAAAGGTGTGGCACACACCAAGGCCCCAAGATCCCACCCCCCTCGCTCCTTCCCTCTCTCTGCTCTTCCTTTCCCCACCCCTCCCTCATTCTTTCTCTCTCTGTTCTCCCCTTCCTCACCCCCACAATGTCAATAATTGTCATTAATTATCCTCATATCAAACTTGAGTACATGGGATTCATGCTTCTCCATTCTTGAGATGCTTTACTAAGAATAATGTGTTCCACTTCCATCCAGGTTAATACGAAGGCTGTAAAGTCTCCCTTTTTTTTAATGGCTGAATAGTATTCCATAGGGTACATATACCATAGTTTGCCTGTCATGTACAAGACAGAGGCTGAGAGATAAAGGAACTTGAACATCACAGGGGATGAAGGATTTATAATTCTTAGAAGTCCTCAACACTGTTACTGCTAGAGGAATTCCGAGGAACACTTGGTAATGTCAGTATATAGGTGAATACATGTGATCAGATATATGAGGTCGGACAATTAAGTTTCAAATCATTCTAGAAAACTTGGTCCACACCTCATTGCCAACTATCACTACAGTCACCTTCAAAGTACTCCCCTGGGCCATCTGGGGACTGTAGTGACATTCATCAATGACAAACTAGCACATTTTCTAGGATGAGTTTATGAATTTAATTGTCCCACCACATGTGTGTATATGCAAATTCTCTAAATCAATGGTTCTATTTATATCCATATCTAAAGATATAGGTACGTGTATATATCACACACATATATACATTCTAGCACTACGTACTTATATATATATATACACTAGGTGCTGTATTACCCACTTTGTAAATTAAACATGTGCTTACAACATCAGCAAAGCAGAAATGAGAGAGACAAATCCAAGGAAATTTCATGTTATTTCAAAATATTAATTGTGCTGTTTAGAATTATTTTTATTTTGAGTGACATATTGGAGTGGGGGAGGTGGTTGGAATTTTTTAAATTAATAAATACAGACTTCTATATACAGTTTACCTTATTTAAAGAGTTGGGCGGTGGGGAGCAAAAGAATGATGTGAACTGTGGAAAGTAGTGGAGAAATGCACCCAGGTTATTCTTGTGCTCCTTTCCTGAATTGGATTCCAGGCCAAAAAAAAATCACTTTATCTTCCTTGAAAAGACTTTCTGGGTTGCAGGCTCTTTTTAAATGTCCTCTCTAGTTCTCTGGAAGTGGTCGCTTCCGTGAACATCCCTAGGGGCTGTTCCTTTATGATTCAGACTCTAACTATTTATTGATGTGTCTACAGTTGCCTTAACTCTTCTGGTAGCTGCACCATGTACTGTAGGCTCCCCACCACTTAGGCTTGGGTAGGGGTACATTCCAAGACCCCCAGGGGATGCCTGAAACCTCAGTAGTAACAAACCTTACACATGTAAATATATATATATACATACATATATATATATTATGTTTTTCCCCATACATATACACCTATGATGGTTTAATTTATAAACTAGGCACCATAAGAGACTAATAGCATTATAATAAACTGACATGATAACTATATTCTGTAATAAAAATTATGTGAATGTCTCTTTCTCTGTTTTCCTCTAAAACTATGTCATTGTACCTAATATTTGTGGACCCTAGTTGACTATGAGCAACAAAAACCTTGAATAAGAGGGGACTACAGTAGTTACAATAACCCATAAGTTCATTATCTATGGATAGCCCTGTTAACAGTCTGTTCCCTTTCTGTACATATTTTCATATAACCTAGCACTAAAGATGAAATTACAAAGACAGCAGTTTACCTGCTGTTTGTATCTTGTTTTATTTTTCACTTAACATTATATTGTAAACATCTTCCCACTTCACTAAAAGAAGTAAAAATAATTTTCTTACTCATTCCCTTATTGCTGGGTGTTTAGATTCCTTTTAATTTTTCATCATTATATTAATATACTGTATAATATAGTAATATAGTAATATGCTATTATAACAATTTTTCATTATTATTACCCACGTTTGCTCAGACCACTCCCCTACAGAAAGCATTCTCAGGATTTTGTGAGCTGAATGGATACTATGCTTTGAGCATAGATATCATTTCAACCTTGAAGGCCTTGCCCATGTGTTTTTTTGCTGTCGTGAACATCTCTGGGTAAAATCTTTATCCACATCTTAAACCTCAGTCTTTGGGAATTCTCTGTTCTTCCAGATCCACCCTCCTCTGTACTCAGAGCTGTGTTTATGGACTGCATGGAACAAGCTCTTTGCCCTCTGTCTTCTAGCTGGGCTAAGCCAGTAGCAGGCTTTGGAGAACCATGCAGGAGCGGAGATCAGGCTGGAGTTTGGTAATGGTTTTGTTGCTCTGCTGAAGACAGCAGCTTCTACTGGGTGGAACTCCCCTAGAGTTCTGAATGTCAAGTTCAGCATTCCCTCTCCTTGCCTGTGTCTGGGGTAGCATGGCTTCTGCTTTGGGGAGTCCTGGGCCAGCAGCTCTACCTTTGCTTATTGGTTTCCCTTGCCTGTCCTCATCATGTTATTCGTTCTTGAAACACATTTCAGTCATCTCTTCGTGTGTACGAGTTACCTGCTGAAATACTGGCTGACATCTAAATCCAGGTGCTATGCGCTTTTCATTATAGCTCAGATCTGGACCTTGCAGAGGGATAAAAGACAGTTCAGAATTAGGCAAGGCAGTTAAACTAGTTCAGGTCTGAGCTGGCATTAGTGAAAAATGGCAGAAATTAAAGTACTCTTAGAGTGATATAAACAAATTGTTAATGAACAGCGGAAAGGGAACCATAAATTCTGTGCACTGTGTAGAACAAGGATGATACCTTCCCTGCCAATGTTTCCAGTTCTGTTTCATTAGTTCCATTGTCTTGTTGCTCTTTTCATTTTGGGCTTTCATGGCTAATCTTTCATGCCAACCTTTTTGGCAGCAGGAACAGATTTTGTGGAAGGCAATTTTTACACGGATGGGGGATTGGGGTACAAGGGTTAGGGGTGTCAGCGTGAGCAATGGGGAGCACTTTAATGTAACTACACGTAACTACAGCTGGAGGATGGAGTTGCTTCGCCAGATCCCCCCTGCTCACCTATTGCTGTGCGGCCCAGTTCCTAAGTTTTGTGCAAGTATAATTTTTCCATGAATCAGCATGTGGAGCTGGGATGGGAGAGGGTGGAGCTTTGCCACCAGGCTCCTAATAGGTTTCAGGACCAGGACTGGTACTGGTCTGCTGGTCCCCAGCCCCCAGGTTGGGGCGGCAGCTCTTATACTTTCTTCCTGTTCTTAGGCATTTTGCATATCCAAGTATACAGTCCTCTATACACACTTGTGTAGTATTACTCACGTTTGCTCAGACCACTCTCAGCTGAATGGATACTATGCTTTGGGCATAGATATCGTTTCAACCTGGAAGGCCTTGCCCATCTGTTTTTTGGATGCCTAGGTACCTTTCGTTATTCTTGTGGTAAATAGGATTTAAGGTTTTGGTTTTTTATTTTACATTATCTATAGTTTTGATTACTATAGAAATATTGCTGATTTTTACACATTGATCATAAATACAATAACATCGCCAAACTCTCTTATTATTCCTAATAGTTTGTAGACTGTCTTGGGCATTCTCCCACATATGAGCAATAATCTTTTTAGTCCTTGAATGAGACAAAAAGCATGTAACAAGGAGTGAACATTATGCCATTTTGCTTCAGTTCTAAACATGAGTCTGTACTTTTTCAGAACAAATGCCAAAGTGATCATCAAACTTCCTAGAAGCCTCTAATACTTCACGGATTTCGTAAATCAAATGATAATGTCTTCTGTGGTTACCAAGTCATCATCGAAAGGATGCTGGACTGGCAGAATATTGAGATTTAGTCTAGGACTCACTCAGTTACTCAAAAGTTCTAGTCCTTCTCTTTTTTAGAATAAATTTTTCTATTTGAAGAAATGTCTTCCTTGACCAGATAGCACATTATATTCTGTGCTCTGAGAAACGTGTGAATTGCTCCTACTACATTCTGCCATGGGTGTAAGTAAGGGTGATTTACTTAAAATTCAGTATACAAAATTTCTACCATTTGCTAATGACCAGTAAGGGTAGAAAAGAAATATCTAAAACAGAAGCTTACTAGAATAGAAATGAGAGGGCTTGGATTTTAATACTGGATTTCTTGGTTACAAATTAGGTGACCTTGGGCAGACCACCTAAACTCTTTGTGTCTCAAGGTATTCTCCGATAAAATGGGGATGATGCCAGCCTGCCTGGTCCTTAACCAGGCTGTTGAAAGGCTCCTTTGGAAGAAAGCATGAAAGCATGGTGAGGAGTGGGCGACCCCAGGCGCAGGAGAGCACCCTAACCCCTTGGCTCATCCCTCACCTGGCTCTCAACACTTCTTTTCTAGAAGCCTTGAGCAGTCTTTTCTCTATTCCTATCTTTTTGGAAGTAATTGGGTAGAGTGGCAGGATTCACTGTCCCCCTACATTTTCTCTGTTCTCTGGACATTCCTCCCCAACTTCACAACCTCTTTCTGAAACATCCCTGGAATTCTCGTGTGAAGCTGGTGCAAGGCGCTCCCATCTATCTGCCTGCACAAAGCAATGAGGTGGCAGTGTGGGGACCTGTGGACCCCGCCCCTCTGCGGTGAAGACGGCCCCCTCCTGGATGTTCTTCCCCACTCACCTCTGTCTTTCACTGCCCAGCTGCCTGTGGATGTCATTTTCGCTGGACACACATGCCCATATTTCCTCATCAGCCACTGCCCCCACATTGCCTTTCCCTTCCAGACTCAACTTACTTCACAGAGGAAGCACACGTGGGCTGCCCAGATAACTCTGAAAGGCAGTTAGGTTCGGTTGCCTTCGTTTCACAGATTAAGCAATTGATGCGTGAAGTTGTTTAATGAGAGTCAGGACAATAGTCCAGGACTATTCTCTTTCCGCTGTAGTCAATGCTATTTCCATAAATATAGAAAGAGAAACAAAATGTTTTGTATCTTTACTGGTTTATTGCAATATCCTTCCTCCTCCTTCTCCCCCCCCCCATTTTTTACTGAACTTGAATAAAATTAATAGAGTAAAATGGTATTGAAGTAGAAAAATATTCATTTGACTACTAAAGATAATGATTTTTACTTTCTAATTAAACTTCACACTATTATGAATACTAAAATTTAAAAATAACGTTTCTAAGAAAATTCTCTACGTAGAAAATAAATGGCTGGCCGTGGAATCCTCAGTTTGGTTGTTATCTACTTTATGCACTTTTGAAATACATTTGTCCCGAGGGCATGTCCATGTTTGGAGTCTGATAACCAAAGACCCTGCCCTGACTTGTATGACTTCACGATAGAACAAGACCCAGAAGTTGTTACACTATCAGACACCCTTCTGATTAGAGCTGTTCACGGTCACGTCCTAACATGTACGTTCAGGGTTTCTTTTCAAATGGAACTCCAAGTAGCATTGAACATGATGTATTTGGGAAACTCAAATATAGGACAATTTTCAAATATCATTATAGTCATTTCCTTCGGGAACTTGTGATTGGTAAAGGTCGCTATTTGAATTGTCAAGAGATTCTGCAGCCCAAAAGCCAGGGATTAGGTCTGCAACAGGAGCCCACAGGGGCTGAAATCCAAGTTCTCTGAGGCATCAGAGGTTGGTGGTGGATCAGAGTGCTGATAGAGCAGCCACTGAAATGACTCTGATGGTTTCTTAGCACAGAGAGGAGAGGACATTAGGTGACGTTTGCAGCACCATCTTTGGTATTTCTTTCGTGTTCTAATAATGTAGATGAATTCAGAAAGGAAGCTTAGTAATAGTAACATTTTGAGAAAATAACTGAACTAGAAATCCAAAGACTTGAATCTCCACCTGTTAGCTGTATAAATTAGCTAAAATCACTTGACTTTCTTAAGGCTTTGATTCCTCGTTTGTAATAGGAAGGGTGGATTCCGTTTTTCTCCTAAAGATTTTCTGTCATCTTAAAGTTCTCTGAATGACATATTTTAGTTTACAATTTTTTCAGGAAAATGTGTCATAAGTACAATAAGCAGCAATGTCTAATGTATTATAAATAGAATTGGTCGTGATGATAATTCTTCCCACCCTTTTCAGTGGGGTTGTCCTTAGTGAAAAGTAGAGAGCATCTAAGTTAAGAAGTTTCTAAACTGCTTCTGAGTAGAAACCTTGTACCTCTTGGACAAGCGCCAAAGGGAAAGGAGAAAATTGCCAAAGTTATGCATTTAATTTAGACACATATCATGGAAAGGTGAATCATACAAATACTGCTTTGAGGAATCTTTTAAGATGTATACATTTGTGTCCTTCTACTTGATCATCATTTTGCTAATTTAGTGTAGGATCATAAAATATAAACAGAGATATGTCCAGATACTCCAGTTGGAAGCCTAGAGGACTTTACTAATGACAAAAATGCAGGGGCAAAAAAAGACTTAAGAAATTTCTATGTCTGGCTTCTTTGTAGTCTCTTGACTTAATAAAACAGCATATTGTTTTCTTTGAAGGTTTGAAACATCATGTCTTGTGACCAAAACATGTAAATTCTGCTCCTGGTTCAGCCATATCCTGGCTGTGTTACCCTGCATAAATCCTCTTTCAAACTCAGTTCTTTCAACTATGAAAAATGAACCAGTTGAAGAATGAAGTGGTACTTTTTCTACCTCTTTCCAGATTGTATATTCTGTTTGTCTAGAGATTCCTGCTGCTGGGAAGATAGAAGGTCATTAACAAATGTTATCTCCAACATGTATATGCTAGCCAGTCTTACCTGCTAAAAACCATAGCCAGTGAAAGATAGTTTTACTGAGAGAAGGTCCCCTAGGAGATGGCATCTTAGGTGAGTTTTGCCCAAAGCAAACACCCTATGACAAGAATTCAAGCACAGGTGTAATCCAGGAAATAACCTTTGGGAAGTGAGGATGTAAAGGCTGCCAATGATGGGAAAATGATAATGGCAGTTTCTGTTGTTGGTAAGTGGAGGTTGATCCCTTTGGGAAATTCTGGGTGTCATTGTAGAACTCATCGACATGGCATTCAGAGCTGTGCCATCCCTGTGAGAGAGAAACTGCAGTATTAAAGTGCCAATTTCTGCCAGTCACTGGTTAAAGGCTGCTCCTTTGGGTATTGTTTCTCTGACACTTTCTGCTGTGGGCAGTGCGGGCTCCCAATGGCCAGAAAGCCTTCAGGTGGGTTGAAGTTCTGCTGTCCCAGGATTGATGGGACATGGACAGAGGCATACAGCACCTGCCATAACCTGGTTACGGTGGTACACCCAGAGCAGGAACCCTAAATGGTGGTGCACCAGGGGACAATAGATGGGCACTCACTTCTAGAAGGAAACCCCACTAAGGGTCACTGAGGCAGTACACCAGGAAGCAGTGAGTAGACCTCCTGAGCTGCGGCAATTTCCTGTCTACCTCTAAACACAAAGGTATGCACCAGCCAGGGAGGGGCAGGGCCCTGAGCACTTATTACCCTCAGATTTGGGAGGACAGCCACGTGTGTTGTGAAAGGCATGTTGACAGAACACATGCAGTCAGTAGCAATTGCAGGGCCCAATTACTGGCCACTCCTAGGATGTAGCATCTGAAAGGGAGCAGCATCCAGAGGACTTGGTCTTGGTGCCGTAAAGGCCGAAACTACAGGGGGATTTATTTTGAAGAAACTCTTCTTCGGATAGAGAAAGAAAATTCTCTGATGATGCGTTGTAAAAGCATGTTAGGAGATAAAGAATTTTCTGTCTGGTTCTTTGAAAAGTCATATCAGCAGTCAGCAGCATCGCTGACAGACTTTAAAACATCCGGGCTATGAAATAGAAATATTACATCTTTGTTCCTTTAGCATCACCAGGGTTTTATAAAAACTCTCCATTGAGTTGTAGATGAAGTTGGCTTTTAAAAGTCCCATCTCTCTACCAATTGCTTTTTAAATAGGGAAAAATGGTTATCATCTCTGTTAGAATTGTAACTTTCTGCTTTCTATTTTCATAATAACTTAGCTTTATTCTTAATATTTACATCAGAGTTAAAAGCTAAGGATTTGGAGATGGTTTCTGTAGTACTGATATGCAAAACTAGCAAAATACCTTTAATAACCCATGCACATGTAGTTATCATAAAAAAATATTATTAACCATAATATGACCTGTGAATCATTGTCCTTGAGTTGAGCACATTGCAAAAGAAAATCATAATTAAGGCACCATGACTTTATTACTATTAAGTAATCTGCTTACTACAAAATTATTGATATTCAAATAAGGCTAATGGGAAATCCTGCGATCTGTTTTCATGTCTCTGTGTCCATGAAAGGCAGATAAGCAATCAAGTGGGCAAATAGATTCTTGAGGTAGCTTTCTGGGGGAAAAGGATGTCGCCAATTCAACTTGATCTAATCATGGAACCAGAATTTTACAGATTTTTAAAAATATATATATATATATAAAGAATTCCGATAAGCTACTGTTTTTCAAAAGATGTTACTTAGATATTCAAAGTAAAAGCACTGGGGGGGAAAACAGATTTCTGTTCCGCCTCGAAAAATTCAAATTTGGGAACCCAGGAATCTGCATCTTAATCAACCTCCCTATATAGTCATTAAAGTGTGAGCGCTACAAATGTAGCCCAGTTGGGATTAGAAAACTGAAGTCCTGAAAAGGACTTCCTGAGGGCACCCGGCTGCCTGGTGGCAGAGCCAGGGCCAGAAACCAGCTCTCTCCAGTTTAATGCCCATTTCTCTGTATTACGCTTATACTTTCTATAAACATTTGAGCCCATTTTCCAACCTTATGATGACTTACCTTACTTACCTTACTTACCTTACTTACTTTAAAGAGTAAGTCATCATTTACTATAGAACCGAATACGGCAGATGGGTAAAGTTCCAATCCTTATATTATATATGCATCAATAAATATGTAAATGAAATGTACACAGACTAGAATAACACAAATGGTTTTGGAAGGCTGCATTTCTTTCCTGAAAGACCAGGAAACAAGACAGACAAAAAGTGCTGGTGTGAAGGGGTTTCTAACAAGCCTCTGATATGATGCAGCATGGGATTACTCACACGCGTTTTTCTTCTGATCGCTTCTTTATTTCCACTTCTATTGTTCATACTTGACAAGTTTGCCACAGATCACTTCCTCCCGTAGTTGTTCACATGCAATCTCTTACGTGTTCTAACCAGCTAATACTCTACTTAGAGCCACATCGTCAATGACTCTGGGCCGGTGAATTTGGGGACTTAGTAAATTCATGGAGCTAGGGAAGCCCTGACTGTGGTTCTCACCCCTGTGTGTGGCCAGTCAACTTTGCACAGAGGAAAAGAAAAGCCTCCTTATTCCTAAAGTGCATTTCTAACAAGGCAGGTCTCCCCGCAGTTGTGCGGGACTGACCATGCAGGTGGCAGGTCTGAGCTCACACAGCGCGTCACCTCCACCAAGGAGCAATTTGCCCAGCACTTAAGTGCTGATGGTAGGGGTCAGTGCCACCTCTACTTAGGAAGAGAAATGGTGTGAGTTCGAACCGACCCAAAACAAAGCTGCAGAATCTTCTCTGAGACCTTACTGGCCCTCCAGGAGCCTCCCCTAGGTCACCTGGGGTCTTCTTGAGAGGACACAGAGTTGAAATAGATTTGATTTTGAAACAAGGTTGACATTGTTTAAAGTAAAATTGCTATTTGAAGACAGTAGCTCTATTTTGTTTCCTCTCTTTTCCATCTACTCTTCAAACTGTATTTTAATCTCGTAAGGATTTCAAGGGGCTTGCCAGGGGACGTAAGATATGGCAAAGTAGAATGGCTTATAAATATAGTAAAACAAGAAAGAAGAAAACAGAGGTGGAAGCCAAGTTCATAAACCAGCTGATCATAGCAGCCTACCCACTAGTATGACTGTGAAATACGGCTGTAAGTTTTCTAGCACTCTCAGCAAAACAGAAATGGTCTAAGTTCCACAGTTCAGTCCTTAAGATAAACACAGGCCTGTCAGGAGAATGTGAACACTTGTTTGTAGTCAGATCTGAATTCTGTCTGGGCATCTTCATTAAGAGAATTATATGAATTAAGCAACAATGTTGACAATTTCTCAAACTAAACAATACATTTTGAGGAGAGTGTTTCAATATAGCCCCTAAAGTTGACCTGGAATATAATTTCGTTAAAGCAGTTCTACAGGGGCCAATGTAATGCAATCTAGGAACTGTTGGGTAGATGAAGAAGTTCTCATTATGAAATAGTAAGTATTTATAGAACATACTGAATTATCAGAATTTCCAAGGAGATTGTCAGTGGAATTACAAAATGCTTTGAACTGGCTCAGCGCCTGTGGCTCAATGGGTGAAGGCACCAGCCACGTGCACCTGAGCTGGCGGGTTCGAATCCAGCCCCGGCCCACCAAACTACAATGACGGCTGCAACCAAAAAATGGCCGGGCGTTGTGGTGGGTGCCTGTGGTCCCAGCTACTTGGGAGGCAGAGGCAAGAGACTCCCTTGAGCCCAGGAATTGGAGGTTGCTGTGAGCTGTGATGCCACGGCACTCTATCCAGGGTGACAGTTGAGGCTCTGTCTCAAAAAAAAAAAAAATGCTTTGAACTATGAGTAGAAAGAAACATTGTGATATAGATACTGGGAGAAGTGAAGAAGGGGGGGAAAACGCCAAGGAAGATAATCTTTACAACCTGCCTTTTGTGCCCAGGACAGATGGCCGAGACTTTACTTCCCTCATGGGGCCTTAAACATAGGGAAATTTTATACCTTCCCCTCACCCCATACTCAAAGCCGACCCCTATAGGCACCATCCTTCCTCCCTCCTATGTTTTTTGTTCAACAAATGTGAGTTACTTTTATTCTTGTCAAACTCTTACCCCAGTGAAGGCTTTTAATATCCAATAGGAGATTTGATACCCACACATAGTAGATTTTTTTTTATTGCTATATAGAATCCTGCTTGATTGCTTCTCGACCTTTTGTCTAAGATCAAGTGTGTAGAATCTTTCTCAACTTGAAAGTTTTGGGGGACAGGCTTCCATCACCCCATGGTTCATTTAATGCAAGAAAGGAACTTTATGGAGTCTTCTGGTAACAAAATGATGGGGATATCACCTAACCCTAAACCTAAGACTCATAAAAATAGCTCAAGATACTTCTTCCTGCTTATCATCATCACTGAACATTACTGGTGAATTCTCAGATGCTGTGACGCTCATCCAGAAAGCCGATAGCACCTGGTATTCTCTGGTGGTCTCCCATCCAAGTACTAACCAGACCCAACCCCACTTGGCTTACTAGATCAGATGCAGTCAGGCACAATCAGGGTACTACAGCCACGGACAGATCATTAATGATTTGATGATTTTTTTTTAATAATTTTATTAAATCATAATTGTGTACATTGGTGTAATCATAGGGCAGAATGTGCTTCATATACAATCAGAAGCATTTTGATCTTACTGTGAGAGATAGCCCTCATAGCATTTTCTTAATCACTATATAAAGACATTGATACTCTACATTTGATAAGTTTCACCAGTACCCTACTAAGATGCACCGTAGGTGTGATCCCACCATGCCTTTGGGTCATAATGTCTCAATTAACTATAAAAATTTTCAGTAATTGTAGTATGTACCTACAATTCAGATCAGTCCTTCATGTTGATAAAAACATCTGTGACACTTGCTTAACAACAGGATCCTAGACCTAATGCAACCTGTGGAATTAACAAAACATTAAAAAAGAATTTATACTAAAGAAAAAATAACAATTAAGGGGCAAAGCCCATACCTCCTATGCCTTGGTGGAGAGTGGATTCAACTGGCCCAGTTAGAGAGGGTAAATTAATATTGTGTGTCACAGTCCAAGTGGAAAAGATACAACTTACAAAGGTGGCAAATATATAGAAATCAGTCTTCCACTGAGTACATATGGTACTTGTCTGGTCTATGAAAATTAGGTCAATTTAAGGAGGTGCTTCATCTAGGGAGGTGGTCAACTACGGAGGTTCTACTGTATTTCATTGCATCCTGCTTAACCAACATTGTTCACTGCAATGTATGACATTAAAGTTTTTGTTGTGATTTCTTTTATTAACCCATACTAGATGTTTTTCTTTTCTTTTCTTTCTTTTTTTTTTTTTTTTCGGTTTGGCCAGGACCCCACTCACTGAACCACAGGCACCTTTCAAAAATTTGGTTGCACGTTTTTCTAATATTTTCAGTACAAGGCTGTCCCAGAATCTCTTACGTGTCATGAAGATTGAATTTGGTGAGAGAAGAATAATAGAAGTGGTTCAATATCATTCTGTTTATGACCAGTAATTTTTTAACATTACTGTTGAAGAATAATGCACCACGGGAGGGTGTGAACAAAATAGCACACATGCATAATTTCTAAACAATTCGTATACTTCCTATATGATTTCATCATTAATGAAAATTGCATCACATTTATGTTCACTGATTTTTTTTTTCTTAGAGTTAAGCAATAGGGTTAACAAAATGCAGACAATGGGAATATATAAAACACTGCTTCTAATAACTATAGGAAATACATTCTTTCAAATATAAGCACAATTTGAATATTTTTTGGTTATAAAACAAGTCTCTACAAATATTTAAGGATTGGAATCATGCAGAGACATCTTATGAACACAATAAAATTAACCTAGAGATCAATAGTTAAAAAATTGTATATTTAGAAATTTTAAAATACAGTAGAAGCTCTGTAGGTGACCATCTCCCTACATTGACAACCTACTCAAGTTGATCTAATTTTCATAGACCAGAAATATACCACATGTACTTATCAGTACAGCAGGCCTAGTTCCTCATGTTGACTAGCCAGTTTGTTACATTCCCTTGGGTGGTCAGCTTACAGAGGTTCTACTGAATATACTTCAAAAATAAATCACATTAGAAATTAGAAGGCATTTTGGACTGACAATTATAAAGATGCTGCACATCAAGTATTGTGGCATTCAATAAAAACTATTTTGAGTAAAACATATAGTGATAGACTATAAATTCTGACATTAGAAAAATAGGAAAACTAAAAAAAGTCAATTAGCTAGTCATCCAAATTAGAATTAGAAGATAATAGCAAATAAACTCAAGAAAAAAATAAATAAAAGTAAATATAAGAGGAGAAATTAATAAATACAATTAAAATTTATAATATAAAGAATTAAAGGGCTCGGCGCCTGTGGCTCAAGCGGCTAAGGTGCCAGCAACATACCCCTGAGCTGGCGGGTTTGAACCCAGCCTGAGACCGCCAAACAATGATGTCTGTAACCAAAAAGTAACCGGGTGTTGTGGTGGGTGCCTGTAGTCCCAGCTACTTGGGAGGCTGAGGCAAGAGAATCACTTAAGCCCAGGGGTTGGAGGTTGCTGTGAGCTGTGATGTCATGGCATACAGGGTGATATCTTGTGGCTCTTTATCAAAAAAAAAAAAAAAAAAAAAAAAAAAAGGAAAGAAAAGAAAAAAAGAATTAAAGGACAAAAGCTTCTCTGAAAAGGCTGATATAATTGAGAGAGTGAAAAAGCAAAAAAGAAATGACACAAATAAACTATATTAAGAACAGGAAAGGGGGGCTGGGCGAAGTGGCTCACATCTGCAATCCCAGCCCTCTGGGAGGCCAAGGCAGGTGTATCTTTTGAGCTCAGGACATGGAGACCAGACTGAGCAAGAGCAAGACCATGTCTCTAGCAAAAACAGAAAAACTAGCCAGGCGTTGTGGCAGGCTCCTGTAGTCCCAGCTACTTGGGAGACCGAGGCAAGAGGATTGTTGAAGCCCAAGAGTTTGAAGGTGCTGTGAGCTACAATGCCATGATACTCTACCCAGGGTGACAGAGTAAGACAATGTCTCAAACAAACAAACAAACAAAAAAACAAAGCAATGTGAAGGGGGATGTAAATTAGACACTGAAGGCATGAAAAAGATAAAAAATTTTAATTGATAGGCAGTTTTACAAAAATAAATGAGAAAATACAGATGAGATAGGTTATGTTCTATTAAAAATATAAGGTACGATATAATACATGAAAATCTAAATACCATAGGTAATGTTCTAGAAAAATATAAATCTCCAAATATAACTGAAGAAGAAATAGGAAACATGAACTACTTATAAGCATTAAAAGAATGGTATTAGTAGTAAAAATTCTCCTCACAATGCAAACTCCAGGACTAGTTGACTTCACTGGCAAGATTCATCAAGTATTCAAGGAAAAAGTATTTCCAATCACAAACTATTCAAGGTACATGAAGAAGAATGAATACTCTCATTCCCACTTTATGAGACCAGCTTAAATCTGGATACTGAGAATTGATAATGATTAATCAAGAAAGAAAAAAGACAGGGCCCTTATAAACATAAATGCAAGAAGTCTATACAAAATATTAACACAATGAAGCCCGCTTTACACTGAATCAAGGCCACTTTGGTTTTACCCCAGAATTCAAGATAGATTTAATACTAGAAAAGTTAATGTAATTTTTCACATCAATATATGAAAGGGAAAAACTCAGATAACAATCACCGCAGATACATACAAATTATTTGACAGAACTAAATATCAACTCATGTTTTAAAATCTGAAAAGATGAAGAAAGCTTTTTAAGCCATAAAGGTATTGATGACAATTTTTTTGACCAAACCTCGTGTTTGAAGGAAAATGTTAAAAGCTTTTCCTTTGAAATCAGCAAAAGAGAAAAGGCTTCTATTTTCTTTTATGTTAGTGTTTGCTGAAGACTCCAGACAGCTCAATATGACAGGGAAAAATAAAAAAGGATTATAAAGAAACACAGCTCTAATTTTTCAAATATGATAATAAATAGTATTAGAATTCATAGGCTTTTCACTGAGTCCATAATTTTTTATCAAGTGTTTAGACTCATCATTGTTTTTAACCACTAAGAAAGAAGAATAATATAATGCCAATTAAATTCTGAAACTGCCTTGAGGGTCGTTCTTCATGCTGTACGTGTTAGTTTTTCACCATATAGAGGGATTTTTCCTTTTCTCCAGTCTTTGCAGCGTTCAGGGAAGTTCCCCTGCCTTCAGCTTTATTCCTTGATGTATGATAGACAATTATTTTGCACTCATTGTAGTAATAACATGTCACACAAATTTAATCTCTTGTGGACATTTTCCTTTCTATAGAGCACTTGGTTATTACTTTGCAAGTAAATATGATAGTTTGATTATTTCTCCCATAATGAGCATCTACTGTTAATATCAGGTTTATGCCCCTTCGCTCTGTTTCTGTGCCTTTTTGTGTCCTCCATTACTTTTCTTTACAAAACTTAATAATAATGAAATTGCTGTGAATTCATTTTAACGGACAGTTACCCTCAGCACATGTAGTAAGTACTAAGTATAGCCACAGTTCAATTGAAATGATGACAATATTCATGGTTATGGCGAAGTTCACTCATTCACAGGCAATGATGACTACTACCTAGAAAATAAAGATTATAAATTAGATGATGAGATTCATTTCGATTTCAGAGATGTCACAATGTTAAAAAGGTACACAGTGGAATTGCTTAAACTATTAAGACATTTTAGCAAGTTTGCAGGATGCAAGAGCGATACAGAAAACAGATCACATTTCTTTTCTTTTCTTTTTTTTTTGGCCGGGGCTGGGTTTGAACCCACAACCTCTGGTATATGGGGCCAGCTCCCTACTCCTTTGACCAGAGGCGCTGCCCAAGAAATCACATTTCTTTACCAGCAACAGGCAGAGTGCTCAGTTTGTTGGGGTCGGAGCTACTGACCTTCTCCCCTACTTAGGGCGATGCGAGTTGGGGAGAAGTACGTGACAGGAACACCTTCATCTCTTTGCTCTCTTCTGCTGTGGGTGCTTTTCCACCCACATCTGACCCCAGCATGCTCGGGGAGCTAGGACCCTGGTTTTCTGGGGGTATTTCACATTTTGAAACAGCACTTGGGAACCAGGAATCCTCTTGTGGCTACTGGATATCCCAGGATGGATTTGGAGAATGGAATCATATCTGGGTGAAGTTTTCCACCTAAGAGAAAGATTCAGTTTAGGCTTTTCTAAACCTCTTTGAATCTCTCATGTTTAATGTGTATGTGTGTTTTCTTTTAAGAAAAAAGGATATGTGAGGGATTTAAGTCCTTCAGTATTTCTGTAGAATAGGTGGGAAATCACCCCCCCCGCCTTACCCCATTTTACCTTTTGTCATATTCATAGATATATATCTGAAATAAGTACTTTGAGACCTGCCACTTAGAATAGTTAGTCTAAATAAATTATTGCCACGTTTGTTATCGGTGCTAACTCTCTGAAATCTGGTAAAGGCTTTTGAATGAAAGGACATTAGAACAGTGGTTCTTGTGTTTATTTCCTTTAGTTGCGTCATTTCTTTCTGGAATCTCAAGTCTAAAGAGAATTTGATCCAAAAAGATGCCCTTTTCTTGAACTACTTTATACTCCATCCTTCCAGAAAATTTCCCAGGGTTGATTAGGTAGTTTTATCTTGCACTAAACAAACCCTAATGATTTATGACTGACATCTTATGACACTTTATGACTGACACCTCTTTTACTCCTTCTCTTTCCGGTAGCTGACCATTTTCTAAGGTATGTCACCACCAAATGATCACCGCTTAATTGGACAGGTAGGAAATCTCTTTTCAGACATGTGGACGCTTATCTTTCCACTCCCTCTCCAATTATTTCTGCGGCTACCTACGTGATCACGTTCTCCCTGGTGATTCCTTTGACTCCATCAGGTAATAGGCCTCTTTTCGTTAATCAATATGGCTGTCTTATTGACCCTACCTATACTGTGCTCCCTCTTTCCATCTCAGCTATTGTGTTGTGAGTAAAAGAGCAAAATAAGATACTTTTCACTGCATTGCTTTGGAAGAAATTAATTGTGAAAATAACACTATCATGCTCCATGTATCTCTTCCCCAACTGACACAGCTGACTGCTTTATTGACAACAACAAATGTTCCCTCTTAATAATGTTGCAAAGCCAAGAATGAGAAAAATAAGTGTCATTCAGTTTTTGTTATCAGCAATCAAATTATATCTAAAGTCACACTTTCAAAATGTACGTTACCTTATTGTAAAAGACAAAGAACACGCTGACACTTTGATGGAGTTTGGGAGATGATAGAATTTCGGGGTTAGGAAACATTGGTAGAGTTTTAGGATCATGTATATACATGTTAAGTCAATTTTTTTCTTTATAGGAGAGTTATTGGCACTATAATAATAAAAATACACCATGTTGAGGTCAATTTTACAGTTATTTTCTTTCATCTATTTTGTAAGTAGGCTAATATCATGGATGGGAAATGACAGTAAAAGAATTTTCTCCTCGGTATTGATTTTTCCCTATGACCTTTTTTTTTTTTTAATTTTTATTAAATCATAATTGTGTACATTGGTGCAATCATGGAGCACAATGTGCTGACTTCAAATACAATCTGAAATATTTTCATTGAACTATTTAACATAGCCTTCATGGCCTTTTAATCACTATATGAAGACATTTATATTCTACATTTAGTAATTTTCACTTGTACCCTTGTAAGATGCACCGTAAGTGTGATCCCACCAACACCCTCCCTCCACCCATCCTCCTCCCTCCCCTCCCCACCCTTGTCCCCCTCCCCATTTCTTGTGCTATAACTGGGTTTTAGCCTTCATATGAAAGCTATATATTTGCTTCATTGTAGGGCTTAGTACATTGGATACTTTGTCTTCCATTCTTGAGATACTTTGCTAAGAAGAATATGTTCCAGCTCCATCCATGTAAACACAAAGGAGGTAAAGTCTCCATCTTTCTTTAAGGCTGCATACTATGCAGCCTTCCCTTCACATTTTATCTTTCCCTCATGGGGACCTCAGAGGAAGAAAGACTCAGCTTCTGCGGTTGTCCGTAGAAGGTCTGAGCTGCTGGCCTCGGGCACCTTAATTGTTGTGGAAGAGAAAATGATCAGACCACACTAATCAAGAGCCCACAAACAACTGAATGAGCATTGCAGGAACACTCCTTTCCTTTAATATTAATAAAAGTGGCTCTGATGTCACCTTGGGAGCCCCAATTGTTGTATATAGAAGACATCTTTAAATTTTGCTATGCCACATAACATTAGATGGTAAGATTTAGTTAAATTGTATAAAAGAATCAATACTCTATACCTCAGTCTCTGGCTATAAAGGAAGAAGGACATTTTCTGGCTGAGTGGTTGGTTTAGACCAATTTTTACTAGCAGTAAAGCAAGGTGAGTAGGTTCCTATGAACAGAAATAAATATAACAGATTTTGGAACACACTTCTATATATCCAGGCAGCTGAGATACTTTTTGATAAAATACCTTGAGTGAGGAAAGGAAACTGACCAATCAATGCTCGCCATCTTTTCCTAAAAACAAGATGAAAGTGCTAATTACTTTTAATCATTTTATTTCCTCATTTCTATATTTTCCACCCACAACTGAACTACATAATATTAAGTCCGGGGATATAAGTACAACCTATTAAGAAATCAGCTTCTAGAATCCACCTCCTTAGTGTAGAATCTTGACTGCTCCCTCTGTTAAAAATATGACCCTCATCAGGTTGTAAAATTCTCTGCTCCTTATTTTTCTTATTTGCAACGGTCGAATAATAATTTTTAAAGGGTTGCTCTAAGAATTTGAAAAGGTAACACATATGCTCGCCTAGTCTGTGGCACATAGTAAGTGATAAAAAGAATGTCAGCTGCTATTTTCCCAAAGGATATTTCCATAAACACAGCAAATATCACTGATGTACACAATTCTTAAGATAAAATGCAAACATAATAGAGAGTTGTAGATTTAATTCACACTACAGGACCAATGTCTGTAAAAAAACAGAGCTTTTCTTATCTTTGACTAGTCTGGCGTCTCCTCTGAGCTTACTCTTACTGATTATAGGAAAACAAGACAAATTTATATCCAAGTTAAGTCTGATGTTAGTCTTATAAGATCATTTAAAGGTAATCTTTAGGCAAGTGTCAATTCCTACAGAGAAGAAATTAGTCCTCCAGCCTCCTGCTCCCTACGTCAGCAGCACTGGGTCAGACAGAGGCCCTCCTGACTTTGTTCTAGACCTTGTATCTTGCAGAACGTTGTTTGCCCTCTTGGTCCTGGAGACTGCAGCAAGTCAGAGCCTGTTTTGGTGGGGAAGCACCCACTTTGGCACTCACCATGTCCTTCATCCTCCACTCATCCTGTACCCTGACGTCCACCTGCCTCTGCTCTGGGCCACCGTTACCCACTCACTCCAGGACTTCCACTCAGAGACATTTCAGAAAAGCTAACTGCCAGGTCTCCTTTTTCCCAGACACATAGGATGTTCTGCTTCAGCTCCTCATGTCAGTGGAGCAATTTGCACAAAAATTCTTCAACGTGAACCAAGTAGCCTCTGCTCACGTCCCTTTCACTTTAGTCATTAAATTGCATAAGGTAAAGGGGTGTTTCTGGTCATCCCCCTGTTCCCCTCAGATCAACGGCAGGGAGGGGGGCTGGTTTTTCTCATCTTTCCCTCCCCAGCTGGCTGTCAAGGGTTAGACTATCTTTCTTATCTTTTCCTTCCTCCATAACTGTCCTGGCTGTCAAGGGTTAGACTATTTCTGAAGGAATATATTGTATAATTTCTCTTTTGTTTTAAAGATGAGGGCTTCAGTCAAAGAGTTTCTTAGGGAATTATTTTTCATAATTCAAATAAAGTAAATCTGATACGACAAATGTGTAGAGAAATTTTTTGTGAGACCATTTGTTCTCCACTAGCTTGAAGGAAGACACTAATTGTCAGTGGATACATCTTTTAAAAAGATGTTATTAGTGATAGCTTACTATGAAATTTAAGCACATAATTCCCAGAAGTTCCAAAAATTGACAAAATGCTTTCCATTTCAGTCTATTAATTTATATTACAAACATTCTATACATGTTTTAATATAAAGTTAGAAATTAGCATACAAACAACAGTATAGATGCTAAATGTAGTCCAATATTAGAAATAAGTAAATTACAATAGTTACATGAAATGAATTTAAAAGCTTCATCTATCTCAATTAACCATGCAAATGACTTATTCATTTAGTGTTTAAAAGTTATGTTTAAAAGCTTGAAACATACTATGTTATGTGGGCACTTGTTTGCAAATAAAAATTATAACTATTTCCAGAAGAAAATTTTAAAAAATTTGAGATTGCTACTTTTAATGTTGCTTTTAATGAAATATCTCTGGGTGAATTATGTAACCATTTTTCCCCTCTGTTCCATCACCTCTAAAATGTGGGTACAGTCATATCTACCTCACAGAGTCTAAATCAGTATAGAATATATTTACTATCCTTATACACATACTGGCATATGCTCAATAAATACAGTAAACAATGTTATAATTACTATAATTACACCATTATTATCATTAAACTGTAGGTATATTAGTTTTCTAATGCTACCATAATATATTACCACAGAATTAGTGAAATTAAACAAGTTGAATTTATTATCTACAGTTCTGTATGGTCAGAAGTCTGGTAGAATTCTCAACAGATTAAAATCAACCCATTCTGGAGGCTCTGGGGAGAATCCATTCCTTTGCTTATGTAGATTGTTGCCATAATTTACTTCTTTGTGTTTGTAACTCAAAGTCCTCATTTTCTCGACAACTGTCATCTGAAATATAACTCCAGCTTCTAGAAATTACGAAATTTCTTGGCTTGTAGCTCCTCCCCCTTCAAAGTCAGCAAAGGCGGCCGAGATTGACTCACATTTCCAATCTGTCCTCACATCCTCTTTGTCGTCTTCTCTTGCACCCTTCCCACCTGAGCTTCTGCCTTCCTCTTTCTATTGTAAAGGACCCATGTGATTAGGTGGGACCCATCTGATAATCGAGAATAATCTCCCTCATCTAATTTATCCCTAACTACTTCTGCAGAGTATCTTTATACCTTGTCAGGTGACACCCTCACCAGTTCCAGGCCTTAGGAGTTAAGTTTTGGGGGGTTCATTATTCTACCTATCACAAAAAACATCTGAGTTCTCGCGTTAGTCTGTTGACATGGCAGAAAGCAGGAGCTGGTATCCAATATATGAAGTGTAATACTCATGTCATGATGTGGGTCTATTAATTGTCATTAAAGGCTTGTTTCGCTTTCATAAATTTCTAAGTAATAAAGCATAACTCTAAGACAGTTGCAGACAGTGCCACTCTGCAGTTAGCCTAAGACTGTGGCAGATATAACATATAATTATAGAAATAAACCTTATAAGCAGCATTACAAGATTGAAAACAGCCTAAATATCAAGATATTAACAAGATAAATTAAATTCTGTTCTTGAGGATTAGTTAGTAGAATGAAAATTTTGTATTTATTTGGAAAGTATTAGGAGTGGAGAAAGATGGTGGACCAGAAGGATCATTCAACTGAGCTCTCCTGGAATAACTGGGAAAAAGGAGAGAACCCAATCATATCTGGCACAGGCACCTTTCCCAGAGTGGTAGCTCAGGAAGCATAGTGAGGTGATGAGCTGGATACAGCGTATGATCTAGAGTGGTGGAAATATGATGAATTACGTAAGTGATTGCATCTGGCTGGGATTGGCTGGCCCATGGAGGTCCAGGATGGGAGGAAACCTTTCCAGAGTTTTCAGTTGTTGGGGGAAGCTGTGTGTTGAGTGGAAAGCTTGGAAGAGTGGGTGGACTCAAACAGTATACAGCAACCTGATTTGAATGCCGGTTGCAGCGGATTTGGCACAGGTTTGGTGGCTAGTGAGGCAGCCATAGTGAGAAGGTCTCCAGGCCAGAGGGAGCCATTGTGGGAAGGTCATGAGACGGTCTTAGCAGGGGCCTAAATCATGGCTGTCTTAATTTTGCCTGCCAGGACCAGAACCCCACTCTTGCCAGGCTGAGGGACTCCTTTACCCCCGGGAACAGGAGTCAGGGGGCACTGTGAGATCTGCCTCTGAAGGATTCTTCTCTAAAGAAGGCAGAGGAATAGCTAACACATGAAAAAATGCTCATTATCCCTAATCATCAGAGAAATGCAAATCAAAACGACCCAGAGATATCACCTAACCCCAGTGAGAATGGCCCTGTTCACAAAGTCTCAAATCTGCAGAAGCCGATGTGGTTGTGGAGAGAAGGGAACATTTTTACACTTCTGGTGGGAATGCAAACTAATACAACCTTTTAGGAAGGAAGTCTGGAGAATCCTCAAAGAACTCAAATTAGACTTCCTATTTGATCCTCAATCCCGTTACTAGGCATCTACCCAGAAAGAGAAAAAAATCCTTTTACCATGAGGACACTTACACTAGACTATTTATCATAGCTCAACTTATAATTGCCAAAATGTGATAACAGCCTAAATGTCCACCAACCCGGGAATGGATTACCAAGCTGTGGTGTATGTACACCATGGAATACTTTTCAGCCACTAAAAAAAGATGGAGACTTTACATCTTTTGTATTAACCTGAAGGGAGGTGGAACACATTATTCTTAGTAAAGCATCATAAGAATGGAGAAGCAAGAATTCAGTGTACTCAAGTCTAATATAAAGGCAATAGATGAGCTAATACAAGGCGGGGGTAGGTGAATAAGCAAGTGGGGAGAGCAGAGGAGAGAAGGGGATGGGGGTTACGGTGTATGGCACACCGTGGCACACAATTACAAGAGGGTCTTTATCTAACAAATGCAATCAGAGTAACCTAATTCTTTTTACCCTCAATGAATTCCAAACAACAAAAATCAAAAATTTGAAAAAAATCAAGATACCAAATTAATTATCCAGTAACATGCCAATTTTGTTAAACAACACAAGTGCATAGCAAGAAAAAGGAAAAAGGGACTTTCATCTGCAATGGAACTGAGTGAATTTTCTTTTACTCATTTTCTATTATGAGCTTTAAAAATCTTCTGCAATGCTAATTTTCCTTTTATAAGCTTTGAATAAAAATAATGCTGACTTTTGACTTTATCTTTTTTTTCTCAGGAACCCTCATATAGGATCACATCTTTATCTGTTTGTGCTATGGTAAAGTAAAAGAAAGGTGATATAAAAGTTTGCTTAGGTTCATGTGTAAATAGTACCGCTTCACATTAGTCAGAATGACAGTTGCCAAGACATTCTTGTCATTCAATAAAAATGCTGAGCTATGGGCCAGATTGAAGATTTTGCTATTAAACCTATTTATGAACAGTATGTTATAGGCTATATTGTAATTCATGTATATTACTAGCACTTATTAGTATCAATAACATTCCGACTTTGTAGAAAATAGTTCTCAATCTTAGTGCAACTATATGGATATACTTTAAAAATTATGTGCTCTGAGTGTTAAATGAATATCTCAAATAGTTGCATATTCTAGGAGCATAAAATTGACTCCATGGTGCTTATAAAATATAGGAAAATTCTCATATCACAGAAACTTTGAAGGAAAAAACAAGAATATGTCATAGAGCAAATAAGATAAGAAAAAGAGGGAACATCGGAAATGGCTTTCTACTAAGATTTCTTAGTCCCTCAGAGTTAAGGATGAAAATAAGTTTATGTGGCAGAGTTGGTGCAAAAACTTTGCATTTTAGATGACCTTGTGACATTCAAACCATGATGATCTCTAGGCAGCTGTAAATAGAATATCAAAGAACAAAGCTTTGCCAAAACCAAAGGCAGAGATTAGAAACCAAGAATATTCAGGGAAAAACTCTGTGATTCTATGTACCCAGTGCAAGAGAAGCATGAAGAAACGGCAGAGAAGACTTCCAGACACCAGACAACCAAGGACAGCAAGAGAAGGATCAGCAAAAACGCTTCTGCCTGTGAGAGAAAAACTCAGTTAAATTCGAGAAGGAGGTAAAGGGGGGTTAATATGTTCCCACCTAACAGGTGCAACGCACAGGTAAATTGCACACTTCCTGGGTAAATGTCACCACTACAAGTCAGACTTTATCCTACAAAAGCAAACAAAGTAACCTAATCCTATGTACCCTCATATTGATCAGAAATAATAATTAAAAAAAAGGTACTATCTGCTTAAGAACTGGATGGACAGAAAATAAATCAAAAAATAAAAATAAATAAGCAAAATTAAATCTACCATACAAATGCAGATTGATGAATGGGATATGCACTGGTCTAGCTTCAGATTTAAAGTTTCCCTTGCCCTCTGATCAACAGGAAAATCTTATTAGGATGCAATCTTTTATACATAGATAAAGGGAGAAAATACAAGAGAATACCTTTCTTTTAAGTCTGTGGTTTATTACCCTATATAATGTGACAAGACCATAAGATTGTCTGTTAAATTATTAAGATCTCTCTGGTACACCGTAATTAACTTTAATAGTCGCACAATTAAGTTCTATTTTTTTCAATATTACCTTTTGAACTTTGTTTATCCTCATTAACATTTTTGACATAGTATATATTTGACCCTCCTCACTGGTGGTTGACTAATCTATTACTGTAATGAACTAAAATCGTTTGTTTCAGATTAACTAAAGGCTCTTACGTTAGAAACAAAATGATTTTAGTAGTCAGAACAAGTCACACCTTTGTTCTTCTAATACTGTGTTACACACATCAGTGTATCCCATCTAGAGGCTTATTTGATACGGGTTCTCTGGTCTACATTTTCCTCTTTTCTTTATTGCTTCACTTTCTAATACAACATTGTTCAATTAGGCTCCCAAAATATTTTGAGCATTTATTTTTTTCAAATAGACAATTAACAGAAATTGAAGGGACAGCCCCTGCTAAAATAATAGAAAAATAAAATCTAACCCCACCATCATCTGAAAAGAGCTGAGCAGACGGAAAGGAAACGCAGATTGTTCACTTTTACATTCCTCGGGCCTACAGACTAAAAATGTTTTTGAGAATCTGTTTTTACAGCCTTGAAGAATTCCAAAGTGGACGGTGGTGTGAGGTTCAGGCCTCAGTTCCTGCCCAAAACCACACGTCAAGGGCAAAAGTCACATCCCCAGCAATAAACCTCCTACAAGGGAAGGCAGCCCCTTCTGTCACCAGCCTGCTGCTAAGAAAAGAGATAAGAGGGTGAAGCAGTTTCACACAGGTACTTCTGTTATCCACTGACAAAAATCACCATGTCTTTTCTTTTCTCTTACCCCCATAAAAATGGCAAGCCACCTGGCCTCAGAGCAGCACCTCCCTCCTCTTTTGGGGGTACTATAACATGTCACCCCGCCTTCTGACCTTTTTGCCCCCTCTTTCCCACCTCTTTCTCTTAAGTTCTCTCTCTTTAACTCTCTCCTTTCAAGAAAACAAAATGCCTTTTAACTTTAATATATTCTACTCTCTACGTGAGAAATCTTTCTCTATCCACAGTGTGACACCTAGTAAATTTTCTACTCCTACAGAAATGTGGAAAGGATTTTCTGTTGAACACTCATCTACTTACCGAGAGAATTTACAAATAGCCTTGACTGTACTGGTTTGATTCCACACCACTCCACCCATGTGGCACTCTGCTGATCAATCATCTAGCTTTTTCAGTGAGTTACAGAAATAGTAGCATAAATGTATTTACTTCTTAAGTATTCTAACGTTATATTTTTACTTACAGTTAAATATTTATTATGACTGGCTTTAACTTAAAATTCACATAAAAAGAAATGTATATGTCTTGACTGTACATTCATTCTGTTTTGATAAATGTAATTAAATGCATAGAAATTTTCCAAACTGGAAAAAAAAGAGAAAACAGGATGAAAGAGGGGAAAAACAGAACAGAACAGCCAAGAACTGTGGGAAATTTCAGAACCACAAAATGTAGACCGTGAGAATACCAAGAGGATAAGGAAGAATGGGGTAGAAAAAAATATTTGGAGTAATACTGGTTGTGAAGTTTCCAAAACTAATGACAGACTCTGCCTAAACCGTGGACCCAGGAATCTCGGAGGACACAAAGCAAGGGAAAGAAATTACACATTGGTGTACTGTACTCAAACAGCAGTACACCAAAGACAAAGAAATAGTCCAAAGGAAGGGGGGAACACCATACTTAGAGAAGAACAAGCCTAAGAAATTCAGCAAATCTCCTATCAGAAATCATTTGTGCAAAACGTAAGGGAAATATTAGAGAAAAAAGGCCCACTAATCTATAATCTATATCTACTGAAACTGTTTCAAAGTGAAGGCAAGATAAAGACTTTCCCAGGTGAAACGGCACAGAAGGATGTCGCCGTCATTAGACTTGACCTGCAAAAACATTAAAAGAAATTCTTCAAGGAAAAGGAAACTGATACAGTTAAAAATTGACTCAGGCCGACTTCTATTCCCCTCGGATTGACTAAACTGATAACAGGTGTCCTCTGGAGGGTCCATCACTAGGCGTCCAGTTTCTGACAGCGTTTACTTTGGAAAACCTGTAATCGTACATTTTTTCTCTGCTCCTGAGAGATAAATTCTCTGCGAGATAAATTTTCTATTACCCAGTAATGTCTTTTCCCAGGGCCTGGGATCAGCAACCTTTCTGAAATGCAGAGATCAAGAAAGATAGTACCCTGGTGCCCCTGTCTCTGTGGAAGAACAGAAGCCTAACTTGACAAGGGCCATTTAGCAAACATTGATGCACAATCACGGTGACCAACTGCTCCCCTAACGTCTTCCACTCCCCCACCCTGCATTTCAGAATGTCCCCACCTTTTGTTCAGCTGAGTAGAGTTTGATATCTCTACCCCGTTATAACAGTTTTGAATAAAATCTCCTTTGCTGTATTTAACTGGTATCTGTTCCCATTTATCTTTTACAAACTCAGATCTATGTGAAAAAATAGTGTGGTAGTAGGAATAAATGAAGGTTAATAAAGTCAATTTCTCTTATTCTTAACTAATGTAAATGTAACTGTTGGAAGAGATGAAAGCAAATGCATTGGGTGATTATAGCATGGGAATAAATGAATGAATAACACCAATTTTATAAGGAATGGAAGCGGGGAATTTCAAAGACTGTGTTGTAACTTTTCTGGATTATACTTGAAATAGTATAGTGTTACTTGAATATGGCTTCCTATTAGATGAAAATGTATACAGAAAATTATAGGGCAGCTACAAAAAACAGTAAAAGAAAAAACAGAATTACTATGCTAAAAAGGATATAAATGTAACTATATGAAATGCTCCATTAAAACCACAGAAAGCAAAAAAAAAATTACAAGGAATAAAAAGGACATGAATGATAAAAGGAATGAACAGAAATAATTTACAAACATGGTACATATTAATCAAATCACAACAATAATCATTTTATATGAAATTTTTAAATGTACCAATTAAAAGACAGAGATTATAAGAGTAGATTAGAAAAAGAATATACATTATTTACAAGAAACCTAATGTAAATGCAAAGACTTACATAAATTCAAATTATAGGATTGAACAAATATATCCCATGCAAACACTAATCAACGAAAAGGTTATTAATCTAAGAACTTACTTTTTACCCACAGTTCTTAAGCTATATATATATATTTTTTTATTTCTAAATAATGTCAACAAAATATTTTCTTGTGGGCAAGTTAAATTCTATTGTAGTCAGAGTATCCTGTATTATTTCAGTTCTTTTAAATTATTTGATACTATTTTGTCATTAAAAATATGCTCTATATTGGTAAGTACACCACATACAGATTTGAAAAAATGTGCATTCTGATTTTGCAAGGTGAGATACTTCATAAAGTTGCAGTGGGTCCCTGTCACTTAGTTCAGATCATCTTTCTCTTTAAATTTTTTCAAGTACTTCTATAATTGTAAGAACTGTTTGATATTTCCATGTAAAATTGAAGAAAATGTCTTCCCCTTTAACCATGTCAACTTTACCTAGCAGAGTTGTAATTAGCACATTCACGTTTAGCTTTACGATGTTTTCCTAAGACTTGACACTTGAGTCATTGTGAAATGTCAGACTTTACAAGAGGCAATCCATGTTGTCCTGTACTCTATTTTGCTTAATATTACCATAACTATGTCAGGACTCTCTTATAACTATTTTTAGGTGAATTTGTTTACAACCATTCATTTCTCACTATTTTGTGTCTCTGTTTTGAGTGCATTTCTTGTATACAACATATAGTTGGGTTCATCTTTTAATTGGATGTTTAGTCCAATAATGTTAAAGATTTTAGAAATTAAAATTTCTTTCATAAGATTTAAAGATTCTTTTGATGTTGGAGCTCATTGATAAAAGGCTGAACTCCTTGTTACATACAGCTCAAATGAGAACAGGCCCCAGGCTGGGTGCCATAAGGTGACAGCGTAACAGTAAGCAGCTGCTGCTGGTGGCAATTCGTGTCTGGTAAGCAGGGTGGGATTAGCTAGGTGTCCGGGGCTCCCTGGAGATTGACATATAAGTTTTCTATGGCTGAAATAACATTCCTTATTGACTAGCTACCTTAAACAGCAGAAATTACTTTTGGACAATCCTAGAGACTTGAGATGAAGGTGTCAGAGGGTTGGTTTCATCAGAGAGTCCCACTTTAGTTAGTCACTCTCTTCTAACAATGCCCTCACATGCTCTTCCTCTGCATGTGTATTTGTCCTAATGTCTGCTTCTGATAAGGACACCAGCAGTATCAGATTAGGTCCCACCCTAATGACATTATCCTGAGTTAGTTACCACTTTATGGCCCCTATCTCTCAATATATATATTATGTATGCATATGTAATGATATAAATATAATATGATTATATAATGTAAATAATTATATAATATAAAAAGCTTATATAATATAAAATACATATAATCTAATTATATGTATAATTATATGTAATATAATCTGAATGTAATTATATTTATAATTACATTCTGATGTACTCCTGGTACTTGAACATGTGAATTTTAGGGGAACACAAATCAGCCTACAATGTTTAACTAATTTGAATAATTTCATGGGCTCTATGGTATCAGGTATGGCCCTGGCAGTTGTATCTGGTCTTAAGGGAAGTCGGATAGGTGCATAGTGGGCTGGTGTGTGAGAACACACACAGGAAGTGGGGGGAGTGGGGACTTAATTAACTTCTCCAAAAGAGAACTGTCCCATCTCTAACACCTCAAAATTAGGTCAAAACAGTACTAAGGAGAAGAAAGGAAGGAAAGAAGGAAGGAAGGAAGGAAGGAAGGAAGGAAGGAAGGAAGGAAAGAAGGAAGGAAAAAAAAAAAAAATCTACAGTGGACCCTTTGGTTAGGTCCACAATTGAAAAGCCACATATATCTTTGACTTCCTAAAAACTTAACTACTAGTAGCCTATTATTGACTGGGAGACCTACTGATAACACAGTCAATGAACACATATTTTGTATATGTTCTTTATACTATACTCTTATGATAAAGTAAGCTATAGAGAAGAAAATGTTGTTTAATAAATCATAAGAAAAAGGAAATAGGTTTGCTACATATTAAGTGTAAGTGGATATTCATAAAGATCTTTACCTCACTGTCTTTACATTGAGTAAGCTGAGTCAGAGGAGAAAAATTGGGGTTAGCTGTGCTGTAGTTAGTCTTACAGAGGCACAGAAGTGGAGGAGGTCTGATGGGAGGCCAGAGAGGCAGGCACACTCCCTATAACTTTTATTGGGAAAAAAATCCACACATAAGTGGACCCATATAGTTTAAGCATATGTTGCAATTTAAAATAGTGCACTAATTCCATATAAAACGAAGTATTATTTTTTCGAGGTCTTTAAAATATGACAATGGAGCTTTAATAGGAATTGCATTAAAACTGTATATTGCTTTGGGTAGTATGGACATTTTAACAATGTTGATTCTTCCCAGCCATGAGCATGGTATGTTTTTCCATTTGTTGACATGTTC
>CAUYRH010013840.1:0-30418 GCA_963574655.1 Perodicticus potto
CTTCTCAACATGGCTGTTATTGGTATACAAAGGCTACTGATTTGTGGACATTGAATTTGTACCCTTAGATTTTACTGTATTTCCTGATTGCTTTCAGGAGTTTTGTGGTTGAGTGTCTTGCATTTTCTAAGTATAAGATTACATCATCAGCTCCTCTGTCCCCATTTGGATGCTCTTTATATCCTATCCTTCTCTTGCCTGATATCATTGGCTAGAACTTCCAGAACTGTGTTAACTAATAGTGGCGGTAGTAGACATCCTTGTTTGGTTCCAGTTCTAAGTGGGAATGTGTTGAGTCTTACTCCATTCAGTATATTAGCTCTGGGTTTGTCATAGATGGCTTCAATGAGCCTAGGAAATGTGCTACTTATGCCTATTTCCTTAAGTTTTCTTGTGAGAAGTGGATGCCGAATTTTATAAAATGCTTTTTCTGCATCTATTCAGAGGATCATATGGTCTCTTTTTGCTCCTGTTAATATGATGTATTACATTTATGGATTTGCATATGTTAGACCAGCTTGGATGAAGCTTACTTGATCATTTTATATATACATATACATATATATATATATGTATGTGTGCGTGTGTATATAAATGCATAGCTGCAATCTATTAGCTAAGATTTCGCTGAGTATTTTGCATCTATATTCATTAGTGAAATTAGTCTGTAATTTTCTTTTTTAGTTGGATCCTTTCCTAGTTTTGGAATCAAGGTGATGTTTGCTTAATAGAAAGTGTTGGGGAAGGTTCCTTCCTTCTTAATTTTTTAGAATAGGTTCTACAGAATAGGTACAAACTCATTTTTTAATGTGTGGTAGAATTTTTTTGTGAAGCCATCTGTTCCTGGGCTTTTTTTGTTGAAAGCTTTTTTAATGTTTCTGCAATCTCGGTGCTTGATATTGGTCTTTTCAAGAGATCTATCTGTTCCCTTCTAGTTAAGTCTAGGAAGGTGGTATGGTTCCAGGTATTGGTCCATTTCCTCCACATTGTCAAATTTCTGGGCATAAAGTTTTTGGTAGTAGTCAGAAACAATCTCTTGTATCTCAGTGGTATCAGTTCTTATTTCCCCCTTTTTATTTCTGATTGAGGTTATTAAAAATTTTACTTTTCTATTTCTGGTTAGTCTGTCCAGTAGTTTATCAATTTTATTTATCTTTTCAAAGAACCCACTTTTTGTTTTATTAATTTTCTGAATGATTCTTTTATTTTCAACTTAATTTGTTTCTCATTTAATTTTGATCATTTCTTTTCTTCTGTTAGGTTTTGAACTGGATTGCTCTTCCTTTTTCCATTTCTTTAAGATGATCATTAGGTTGTTGATGTGCTCTCTTTCTGTTTTTTGGATGTAGGCATCTAATGCAAGAAATTTCCCTCTTAGGACTGCTTTTGCAGTGTCCCACAGGTTTTGGTAGCCTGTGTCTTCATTGTTGTTATGCTCAAGGACGTTAATGATTTCCTCTTTTATCTCTTCCTTAACCCAACTGCTATTTAGCATAGAGTTCTTTACTTTCCATGCCTTTGTGTGGAGATGACAATTTTTGTTGGAATTGAGGTCCACCTTTATTGCCTTGTTGTCTGAGAAGATACAAGGTAAAATTTCAATTCATTTGATTTTGTTGAGATTTGATTCGTGTCCTAGGATATGAGCTATTTTGGAGAATGTTTCATGGGCCAATGAGAAGAAAATATATTCTTTAGCTTTAGGATGTAATGTTCTGTATGTGTCTATCAAGCACAGTTGTTCTAGGGTCATATTTAAGTCCTTTGTACCGTTGTTTAGTTTCAGTTTAGAGCAGGGGTCCTCAAACTATGGCCTGCGGGCCACATGCATTGGTGTGAATTGTATTTGTTCCCGTTTTGTTTTTTACTTCAAAATAAGATATGTGCAGTGTGCATAGGAATTTGTTCATAGTTTGTTTTTTTTAAAAATAGTCTGGCCCTCCAACGTTCTGAGGAACAGTGAATTGGGCCCCTGTTTAAAAAGTTTGAGGACACCTGGTTTAGAGGATCTGTCCAGCTCTGTAAGAGGAGTGTTAAAGTCCTCTGCTATTATGGGTTTATGGAATATCACTGTTGTTTTCTAAGTAGTTTGTAATTGGAACTAGTCTAGCTTATACCAATTATGTATTTAAATGGTTGTTTTTATTTAACTTTCAATTTTAATTACTGTAATTCATTGAGTTTTATTGAGAACTCATTATCATTTCTAATTAGTTTTATTGTTGTCACAGCATATAGCATACCTCAAATTTTAAAATTTAATGAAGTTTACTTTGTACTTTGGTCATAAAGCACAAAGAAACAACTTTGAAAAATTTTAAACACACTATAAATAAAATGTATTTTTAGCAAGGCAGAATTAAATGTATTAACACCTAGCACATAATACTCAAATATTTTCCACTACACAAAGATACCTTTTAATTTCTTGAACTTTTGTTTATGGTAACCTATTTTAAAGATTACAGATATATAACACTCATAAATTGTATGCTATGTGTATTTTAATCCAGTAAAAATACAGTTGAAAAGATGTTTTATATATACACCTAGTATGTGAAAAAGCTTTAACTATAAAATTATATGCGTGTCAAAGTCACCCACCATAATTTTTGCTGTTAAGTCTTTCTTTATTACTTAAATTTTTATTTTTCCCTGTTATTTTGTGTACCATTTTCATGGTTGTAATATTTTTATTCATTCATTACTTAATCAATATGTACTGACTATCTACTATGAACCAGGAAACTGACAGATAAGGAATTAGGTAAAACAGGGGAGATTTCTGCCCTTAATAAACTTTCCAGCAATATAGAAATATACATATAAACAAACATACATACACTTAAATGCATATGTATGTTTATATAGATGTTTATCTGTGCGTATTTGTATATGCATAGTTTGTGTATGTCAGTATGTATTTGTTTAAATAAGTATATCCACATATATCTGTATAATTATAGACATATTTATTATGAAATGTTGGATAGTACCTAGTATATAATTACTTAGAAAAACATAAGACAGGTAAGAGAATAAAGTAGAATAGTATTGAAGACACAATAGATGAACTGAAGAATTTTTTGAGTAGATGGCATTTAAGTGCAGTTCTGACAGAGCAGACATTCTGGAAAAATCCAGGCCTTCAGCATTCCAGACAAATGAAGCAACAGGAACAAAAGCCAGGAGGTAATAATGTGCATACAGTGCACAAGGAATAGAGAGAAGGTCATTGTAACTATAAAGGTCAGTAAAGTAACAGGAGACAGATAGAGAGTAGTATTATCAGATTAGAGGTTTTCAAAATCATTATGGTAATAATAAAAGCAAGGAAATAATTTGAAAGTTATTGGATTTTTCTGGGTGGGAGATGATCTGTGTTTGGATTAAGTGGTAGCAGTGGGCATAGTGAAGAGTGGTTAGACATGGGCGGCGCCTGTGGCTTCAAGGAGGTGTTGGGTTCAAACCTGGTCCTGGCCAAAAACTGGAAAAAAAAATAAAAAGAAAAGAAAAGAGCGGTTAAACCTTGAATGTGTGTTCAAGATAAACCTAACAGCTCTTGTTAATTAATTTTCCATTTTATATAAAAGTATAAATAGCACTAATGTTACCAGAATTCCTTTCTCCAGTAGGTCCTTGATCTCGGAGATTCAAAGAATGAACCCACGCACTACAAATCAGTGGTAAGATATGATTCATTATACAGAAAAACACCAGAGCTCCTGGCAGAGGGAAAAACCCAAGTCAGAAAATCTCTACCTGGGTCCTTTCTCTACAGGTATATATAGTGGCAGGGGTCCCTTGTAGTTACATTTAGCCAGGATGTGGTAACAAATGAATGGATGCAGTCTCTTCCACTAGGGCAAGATAAATGAGCACATTAATGAATGGATACAGTCCCTTCTGCTAGGGACAAGGTGAACGAGCCATGCCCTTCACGAAATTGCCAGGGCCTAGGAAATGGGAATTCCCTTTTCATCCTTTAATGAGGGAACTCTGTATCACCCTTTTACCTGTGAAATGCTCACAGGAGAGTAGGGCTGCCAGAGCAGGGCTCTCTAGGTACAAGGGTGGTTCTGGGGATGGTCCTGGCAGCAGCATGGGCTATGCCATAGTTTCCCTCAACTAACTGGGGACCCTCTGGTTTCTGCCTGCTCGCCCTTCTCTGCCGCACTTGGTTCCTCAGCCCTTTTATTGCTGCATCCCACAGCACCAACAGGCACTGGGTGGCATTGCCAAAGGTAAGGAAGGTCCTCCCAGGGGCCTGGTACAGCCCCAGCTGGGGCGCCACCAGCCCTGTATCACTAAGAATTGTACTCTGAGCTACCTATATAAAAGCAATACTATTTTTTGAGGTGGGGAACAACAGAGGATAAACACATGTATGAGTTAAATCAAGATTTGTGTTTTTTTGATTTCTGCATGTTAACATCAAGATACACACCATATATGCTAAGTGGAGATGGCAAGTAGGCAGATGAATAGATGCCTCTGCAGGCAGAAGAAAAGGGCAGGGTTGTGATATAAATTTGGGATCCATAGGGTGTACATGGGGCTGAAATGCATAGGACCCAATTAGATTACCAGGAGAGAGAGAGTAGATGAAAAGAAATGGTACAAAGAAAAGGGCTGAGCTAGGTAGAAAGGGGCAACGGAAACTTAGAATAAAAAGTCAGTGAGACCTCCCCCCAGAAAAGAAAGGAAAAAACCTATAAAAATACTGCTTTCCAATTTTAGAATTATCCAGTGAGGGAGGGAATGTGTCATGTATGATGGAGGGCTTGAGTAAATTGAAAATTGAAAATTTTGCATTTTATTTGCTAGAATGGAGGTTGTTGTAACTTTACCATGAACTGTTTCAGTGGAGTAGTGGGAAGGAAAGTCTGCATAGAGGGATAAAGATGTACAGGGAAGTGAAGAAATAGACGGGCAAGCTTTCAAAGAATATTAATGAGAGTGGGGAAATTGGGAGGTGGACATTCCAATTCTGATGTCACGAGGTAGCAAGAGTTTCAAGGGACTAACTGGCGTTCATCTCTGGAGGAATAGTTACTATATCAAAAGGCAGAATAGTTCCCCAAGGAACCCTCCCCTACATCCGTATGAATGGAGAGATGATATGCGATCTGGCCTTGAGTTGCAAGGAGGCAAGGTCATTGAGCCAGGAAGTGGTATGAGAGTGGCACTGCACCAGGTGGGAACATCAGGGGGCCAGGGTGGACTCTAAGGTTGTAAGCTGGATTCAAGAATAGCAGCAGCAGCAGCAAGTAGCCTGATCAGAAGAAGTGGGTGTGGACCCCCAGGTCCCTATGGAGGCTGCGGCGGCTCTGAGTGGCACTGCTGTGGAGACACAAAACATTGGGGTGATGATGATATGGGGAACTGAGCCTGGACCTTGCAAACCAAGCCAGCATCACTAGGGAAGAGAAATGACTCCAGATTAAGGGATATTGACAGACATAAAAGCCAACCTCTTTGGAAGAATGATTTCCAAAGGGCATTATTGTACTGATTTATCTCATAGATAAATTCCCAGAAGTGAATGCAAGATGTAGGGGAAGGCAAGTTACCACCATGGAAAGAAACAAAAAAAAGAATTGCTTTTGAATATGTTGAGAATGAGGTGATAATAAGGCATGGCTCTGAAGGAGTTTGAAAATTACAAACATACACACATTGCAGATGGTGAGGAAGATCCTCCCAGGGGCCTGGTGCAGCCCCAGTTGGGACACTACCAGCCCTGTATCACTAAGAACTGAACTCTAAGAATTGTACACATACCTGCGTATGCACACATGTGCACACACATGGGCATGCACACACACACACACACACTTCCAGGGGAAACAGTCAGATTGAGGAGAGGAGAGGAAAAGGAAGGAAAGGATTGGGAGAAGATAAAGAGGAAGTAAAAGGAGATTGGATGACAGAAGAAAAAAGGAGGAAGAGAGGTGAGGAGGAGAGAGGGGAAGGGAGGAGAGAGAGAATCAATCACTAGCCCTTCACAGGTAGGAATTCTTTAATGGTGGATCACTGATGTTCACCATGGGAACAATCAATGCAGACAGGTTTGTTTTATGTGTTCTGCTACTTTTAACCTCCAATTTAGTAGAAATCAATGTTGCCATATATTACTACAAGCCTATGGACTTTGACTGATTTCTTTGTTTTATATTTGCTGACATAGGTGAGTAAATATTTGTGTTTTACTTTTGAAATAAATTAAGATCCATTATTAAATAGATCAATACTAGGCTCTGGTCCCATTTTAGACATTTTCAAAATTTTAACCACACATTAACTCATTAAGGTGTTTGTTGTGCCTAAGGGTGAGGATGTAATTAATGATTTAAGTAGGCTTCATCAATCATGATCAGGAAGTCAGTTCCATATTCTCTCAAACTGCAAATTAAATTCTCACTTCCTTTATTCTATCCTGCCGGATGATGAAATATAGTTAGTGTTCCCTTAGAAATAAATGTGGTTACTTTCCTTTTATCCAAAGCTAGTAAATGATACAAGAAGTCACACAGTTATTATATGGAGAATGTCGTTAGTATTGACTGAAGTCATATCAATGTTAGGAGTTTCTGGAATATTTCATGTTGTGTTTTTTGAGGTAAATTACATCATCATTTGTTCAGTATTATAGGCAATTGGCTGTGATAATTCTTATGCTGTATTCTGTTATTTTCTAGAATGTTTTTTCTAATAATATATTAATATTTTTAATAGTTTTAAGGAAATTAAAAAATGAAATATACAGCTGGTGTGGTGGCACACACCTGTAGTCCTAGATACTTGGGAGGCTGAAGCAAGAGGATTATTTGAGCCCAGAAGTTTGGAGTTGCTGTGAGCTATGCTGCCATGTTGCTCTAGCTTGGGTGGCAGAGCAAGACCCTGTATTAAAAAATAATGATATGAAATATATTCACAGAATTTAGCACTCTATATTTATTTTCATAGGTGTTCATAATCATGGAAATATCTTTGATGTATACAAAAGGCTCATAGCCAACATCCAGATATTATTGATTGACACATGGAGAGAGAATTAAATAGATTGTTGGATTATCTCTCAATATTCTTATTTCATTCCTCAGAAAAGCATTAAGTTCCAGTTAAAGCTGTGGTCTCTATTCTCTGTTTAAATAATGGATATGACAGTTCTTTTTCTTTTTTTTTAAAGAGGTTTGAAGATATCTTTTGTTGACCTGATAATGCTTTCTTCAGTTTGATTCCTTACAAAATGAAAATGTTTCATAAAGACTTGTTTGTTTTTTCCTTTTTTATGAAAAAGAAGACATTTAACATTAAGGAAGAATGAAATAAAAATCTTTGTTAACAGATAAGAGAGACATCCAATGACAGAAAATAGAATGAAATGTGTAAGTTCTTAGAAGGTGAAAGTGAAGAGGAAACCCCAATTAATAGTTTTACCTGAACATAGAAGAGAGCAGCTTAGCCAATTTTTTTTAGTGATTTGGAGCAATTATGATAATACTTGTTAATTCTTTATTGGATTCATAATATGCACCAGTCACTATTCTGGGTGTTTTATTATATATAGTTAATTCATTTTAGCCAGCGGTTTTCAGTCATCACTGTTAACAAATTGGGCCAGCTAATTTTTGTTGTAGGACATCGTTCTGTGCATTGTATTATGTTTAGCAGTAACTTTTGCCTCCATTCAGGAGGTGGCAACAGGGACTCGCTCCTCCTTATGTAACAGCCAGAAATACCTGCAGACATTAACAAAAAATTCCTAGAGAACAAAATGTGCCTTCTACTTGAGATCCACTTTGTTAAACCCTAAAACCACTGTATGATATTTGTGTTATTATGCTTTGTACATAAATTTTTAACAAGATGAAAATAAATAGAGTTTAAGCACCTTTTTTAACATCAGTAATCAGACACCTATAATGTAAAACAAGAACTTGAATGTCATAGTTCTAAATTACACCTGCACTTCCTCTTACACTCTTTTCCTGGAGAAACATGAGTTTATATAACTGATAGAGGAAATTAGCAAAGTCTTTAATCAAATGCCAGTTTTTGATATTTCCAGTGCATGTCACACTTATTCTGAGATGGAAGAAACTGAAGTAGTTCATGGCTGAGAAAGATTTGAGGAACTTTCACTCATGCTGACCTGGGTAGGGATGCCGGGCTGACATCTAACAGGATACATGCATGTAGAAAACGAAACCTTTTTGGCATAGTAATCTTAGCAGTAACTATTCCTTAGATATTGATGAGTTACGCATATTTTCCGTTTGCCTGGGTTTTGTAGAAATGAAAAATAAAAACAGCAACAATAAAAACATTCAAATGTCCCAATGTCAAAAGAGGTGGCCCAGTTATATTTGCTTGCTTAACAAATTACATTGTGTAGCTTTTCCATGATTTATATTTAGGTCCGAAGATAATATTTATGGTGGTATAAGTTGAATTCATTGATTTTTTTTAACAGTTCTTTTTTGATATGCTGGATCTGAAAGCTGTTCATACACTTATGCTGACTATAATGCTTTCAACCAGAGTAGTTATGAGCCCCTAGAGTCTTCTAAATGACCTGAAGCACTAGATTTTAGTCCCTAACTGACATGCATGGAAAACATTAGGGGCATTTGGAAGGGAGAGTAGCAGATCTCCTACAAAACATTCTGGGAAATCAAATAATGAAGAGGTATAATATCAATCTACTCTGAGATGGGATGGAGCCAATTCTTGAGCAATTTGTGTTCTAAATATAAAAGAGTTCCTGAACTCACATTCAATTTTAGGAAGCTCTTTCCCTTGCTATTAGTACTGTCAGGTTTTTCTGGACTAAGCATAGCATAGAATGAGACCAGTATCTGACTTTACTTCTCTGAACCTCAAAGTTTGCCACTTACATTCATAGTTATGAGAAGTATAGAGATCACATGCAACTGAAGATAGATGTCAATGTGCATGTTCGAACAACAAACTATCCCAATCCATTTTCTTTTCCAAAATCTGGCAACTAAGAAATCTAGGTCCTAATCTCTGCTCTGTAACTGACTTGCTTGAACCATCCTGAAAATACATATATTCTCTAAAATACACTGCTCTTGAACTCTCTGATAGGAGTGTGATTATTTGCTTAAAATCTCTAAATGTAATATTTTATAGTTAATAACTTTTTCAATGTGAAGCCTTGTTTTACCTTGGTTTAATATTATTTCTTCTTTTTTTAAATGTGGCACTGTATTAAGAGAAGAGACATCTTAGCAAGGTATAATTGAAAAGGGGTGAACAAAACCCTGAGTCATCAATGTTTAAAAGGCCAATTGTGATGACTCATGTGACTCTTGCCTGTCATTCCAGAACCTTGCGGGAAGGATCGCTTGAGGCCAAGCATTCAGGGCAAGCCTGGGCAATATAGCAAGACACTGTCTTTACAAGAAAAAAATAAGAAAAAATAATTAGCCAGGTGTGGTTGTATGTGCTTGTGGTCCCATGTACTCGGGAGATTGAGGCAGGAGAATCGTTTGAGCTTGGGAATTTGAGGTTATAGTGGACTATGATTGAACCATTGCTCTCCAGCTTGGATGATGGAACAAATCCCTATTTTTACAAAAAACAATCTGAAATTTTATTTCTTCTTTTTTTTTTTTTTTTGTAATTGTTTCAAGGATAATTGTGTTCCTATAGGCTTTTCTTAGACTCTGTAGTTGGAATATGGATCCTATTGTTAAATTGCTCTATAAATTAGAAAGCTGGGCTTTGAAAGAACAAATAATTTCTATGAGTATATCAAACTTTAGGTAAATGCCTAATAGTGGGATGGCTTGATCAAATTGTAACTCTTCCTGTAGTTCTTTGAGGAATCTCCATACTGTTTTCTGTACAGATTGTACTGATTTGCAGTCTCACTAGCAGTGTATAAGTATTGCTTTCTCCCTGCATCCAAGCCAGTATCTATTGTTTCAAGCCTTTTTTTTTTTTTTTTTTTTGAGATAGAATCTCATCTATTACCCTTGATAGAGTAGCCATGGTGTCATAGTTCACAGCAACTCTTGGGCTCAAGCAATTCTTTTGTCTCAACGTCCTGAGTAGCTGGGACTGTAGGCATACAACACAATGCCCAGCTGTTTTTAAAGACAGGGTCTTACTCTTGCTCAGGCTTGTCTTGAACCTGTGAACTCAAACAATCCACCCTCCTTAGCCAGGCATGAATTAATAAAAGTCATTCTAATTGGGTAAGGTGATATCTCATTGTGATTTTAATTTGCATTTACCTGATGATTCGTGACATTGAGCATTTTTTCATGTTTATTTGCCATTGCTAATGACCTGACTCAAGCATAACAAAAGCGATCCATGTAACTGAAAACATTTGCACCGCCATGATATTTTAAAATAATAATACTTAAAAAAAAATCAAACTTCACTGTAAATAAACTTGCTTAAAACCCTGACCCACATCAACCTGGAAATGATGTCTATCCACTGGATAAAAATAAGCATTAAAGATTAACCAGCACCTGCTTTGGATATAAGTCATCCCTCATTAATTTCTAAGTGAATTTCATAATGAAACTTAGTTTCTGACTTCAAGGAGCAACATTTACCCTAATGCTAAAATAGGAAAATTGATTGATAAAGAAACCGAAGAATCTGTTGCATGGTATGTAGTCTTCTAATGGGAGAGATGAATTCAGAAACTAGTCATTCTCAATGCAGGAAGCACTATTATGACATGTTTCCTGCCCACCAACCCATCAGTAAAAGCCAGAAGATATATTACACCAGGAGAATCCAGCTGGCTGCCCACACTAAACAAGGCTTTTCATATTAATGCAATATAGTAGTTTCCCCTTATCCAAAAGGGATGGTTCAAGACCCCCAGTGCATACCCGAAGCTATGGATAGTATCAAAGTCTATATAGACTGTTTTTTCCTATGTATACATGTATATGTGTGACAAAGTTCAATTTCTAAATCATGTACAATAAATGATTTATTATTCTCATTAACAATAATAATGAATTCTAAAATAGAAAAATTATAGCAATATGCAAGCATCACTATTCTTTGAGGGATGTTATGTGCTTTGGGTGATATTATGAAGTAAAATAAGGCTTCCTTGAGCAAAAGCACTGTAATACTGTGGCAGTCAATTCTAGAACCAAGATAGCTCCTAAATGAGTAACATCTGGATATCATAGACAGCCTGGAGACAAAGACGCTGAACAGAGGGGTGGATTATATCCTGGCTGGTAGGCTAGAGCAAGAGGGTAAGAAACTTCATCATGTTATGCAAAATGGTGCACAATTTAAAACTTAAGAATTATTTGTTCCTGGGATTTTCTTTTTAATATTTTCGAATAGGGTAGACCACAGGAAAGTGAAACAGTGGATTAGAGGAACTACTGTATTTCCAGGCCAAGCTCTCATGACCAAATCATCTATCAAAAAAAAAAAAAAAAAACCATTTCCCAATACTGCTGCATTGAGGATTAAGTTTCAACATGAGTTTTGGAGAAAACAAACCTGAAATCCTTAGCTTACACCATCCAATAATTTTTAGAATTAGAAAGAAGGCATTTCCCTCAGGTTAGAGTTCAACTTCTTAGGCAGAACTGTATAAAATAATTATGTTGTGACGAATGCTTCAGAGAAAGTTTTTATGAACGGCAGGGAGAAGAGAAAGAGGGATTCCCACTGGAAATAGAGCTCTTTAGATTTCATCAGCATGTCAAAGAATAGAAGCTTGAATTGTAAGCCTGGAAAATAATTCTGTGAGAAATTTGGAGGAGAAGATATATAAATAATACGCTGTCTTACTGTAGTTTTTGCAAGTGAATAACGACAAGGTCGGATGGAAACCTTACGTTTTAGTTCACAGTTTTTTCTTTGTTTATTTCTCTCAGAATTTTATAGCTGTGCTACAGGCTGATTTTTTGTCCTTCATCATTAACCATTTTGCTCAGTTTTTTTGTTTTTGAGTTTCCTTTTTCAATTTTTTTTTTGTATACTTGCATAATTGACTTTCCTAATCTTGAAGTTAAAGTATTTCAGTAATGAATGTTTCATATGAGCCTGTAAATTTGGCTTGTACAATGACTCGTTTTCTTCAGAAAAAGAGATAATTTCACAATTATTACTTTAGATATTGTGTCTCTTTGACTGTTTGTTTCTCTCTCAAATACAATATCCTTAACATTGAATTCCTTGGTTTTTTCTCCATTTCATTTTTGTATTATATATTCATCCATATTTTTCTGAGATTTTTTTCTGCAATGAACAATTAACGTATTCATTATCTCAATTTTTATTTTAAATGTTATTTGTGCTTTCATATCAAACAAACCTTTCATGATTTCAGATTCATTACTTTTTGTTATGAATAACCTTCCCACTTGGTTAAGAAACACCCTTTAGAATGCAGAGATAACCTAAATGTTCCGCTTCTCCTTGTAAATTCCTTTCATAGGAAGAGCTTTTCTTCTGATACCTTTGATTGTTTCCCTTCTTTTGAACTAATCAATACTTTGATTATTATGGTATTTTTTTGCTTTTTATTAGAATTGACTGTGACCAGAGGATAATGCATTTATCCATACTATATTTAAGATTAGAAAGTAACCAAAGATTTTTTCACATAAGAAGGAAGGGTCTCAGCAAATATGCTTTCCCTGCAGTCTCCTTGAAAAAAGTTATTAGCATACATTGGATATGAGAAGAACTATTAATAAGAAGTTAGAAATAAGAAAGTTAAAACACAAAAATATTTCTTTTATATACTAAATTGTTTGTGAACATAAACATATGTTTAATAAAAGGTGATAAGTTTAGGTATGATTTGATAAGGTCTAAATTCCCTGTACAGTTTGCCTGCAAATTGAAGAGGACATGGTAAATTATAGTCCTGTACTGCGAATTTCCTATTGTTCTTACCTAAGAGTTCACTTTATTTTTTAAATGTATGTATTGAAACTTTGAGAAAGAAATGATTTTGTCCTATCTTACTTCCTACTTGCAACTTTGAAGTCACTGAATCAATTAGAACTCAAAAAAGAAAAACGTCATTTTAGTATACAAATATTCAAAGCCATCTTCAGACTTTATAGGTGTTTCTGAGAATTCTTTAGAGGATGTGTTTCATTATATTTATAAAAAGATTGTGAATTGAGAGTGCTTTGTGAACTGAGATATGTCATCTCTGTAGCAGAGGTCTCCATGTGAAGAAGAATGTTGATTGCTCACCGGAGAGCCAGGGAAATGATGAAGGTGTACTGTGGGATACCCAACTCCCCTAGAGAAGGGAAGGCTGGGGAGTAATAGAGTAGCCGTCGTCAAACATTCGAAAGGAATAATAAATGTATTCCACTGTGCTCCAAATGGCAGAAATAAAATTAAAGGTTGAAATTACAGTGAGAATGTTTTGTTCCGTAAAAAGAAGACATTTGCAACAGTCAGAATCCTTTGCTGCTGAAGTCATCAAAGCAGAGACTGGATCAAACGTGATAATATTTTATGCTGTTGGGTGGGAAGATTTTTTTAGGATCTTTAACAGGCCTCTCTTCTCTGAGCTCCTGTGATATTCCACTAAATATCATGTTTAATTTCACCAGAGTTTTAAGGTTAGAGAGCATTTGTTCTATTCCATTCAAATAAACCTTTATAATTAAGGGAGTGTTTGAATTGTGAAATCTGCAATGTTGAATTTCATTGCATTTAATTTAGTAAAATTAAAATGCCTAGTGACATCCTGGTTAGAACATTAGCCATATTTAGACTGGTAATTAATGTCTAATTCGACACTAGTTCTCAATTTAGTAGTAATGAAATAAAGGCTAAAAATACCGACTGGTATTTAAAAAGATATGTGATATATATCCTGAAGTAATTTTCTTAAATGCCAATTATAATTTGACATTTAGAAGCGGGGAGATGTGATTGCTGATGAAAAGTCATACCGTGATCCTATTGCACATGGCTATACATTCTGATTTGATTTTTTCTAATATAAAAATATCTTCCATAATTAATAGGAATTTTTAAGATAAATATTTTACTTCCTGAGAAATAAGTTTTCAAATTAAATATATGTGTATAATATGGAAACGGATAGAAAGGAATGACTTTTTGTCAATTCTGAGCACATTTGAAATAATGTTCCATCACATAACACGGTAAAGCCTCAGGAAGCAAAACATTTTATGGTTTATGCATGCCAAGAATTCGAGTCAAAATTAGCTTTCCAGCACTAATTATAAACTAATTATATATTGTCAGTTAAACATTGATTTATAAGCTTTAATTGACAATTGTGAAAAAAAGATGTCTTATAATATATGCTGAAACTCAGCCAGGATGTGTTTTAGAAAGAAATGTACCGTAATGCTATAACGTCTTTTAGAGTTGAGCCAAGGGATAGTGCATTAATCAGAGTACTCCAGAGAACATTTACAAACACACACACACACGCACACATATATGCATATGCAGACTGCTAATTATAGAGAGAGAGAGTAATTTTATATTAGGAATTGGTTCATGCAATTGTGGAAAGGAAGTGACAAGCCCTAAGATCTGAGGGTGACTTGGAAAGCAAGACACCCAAAAGAGAAGATGGTAATAGTTCCAGTCTGCGTTCAAAGACCTGAGAGTGATACACTTCCTGTCCAAAGGCTGACCAACTTGAGATGCTGGAAAAGCTAGTATTTGAGTTCAAGCCAAAAGGTAGAAAAAAGCTAATGTCCAAGGTTGAAGACAATCGGGCAGAAGAATTTTGTTTTTTTGAGAAAGAGTCTGCCTTTTTGTTGAAGTGGTTTGATGAGGCCCATTCACGTTAGACAGAGTAATCTGCTTTACTCAGTCCATCAGATTTAAATGAGAATCTCATCTAAAAGCAACCTCATAGAAACACTCATAATAATGTTTGACCAAATATCTAGATAGCATATGGCCCACTCTAGTTGACACATGAAATTAACAGTCTCAGGAAGCATTTTCAGTGAAGACCAAAAGTATTATTGGAAAACATTTTGAATTGACTCTGACAGAATTCCCTATATTATTAAATCGCCATCATATATTGACATAATGCATTGCACTAGAAACATGTGGGCAACTTACTAATGTAAGCTATTACTACTGGGTGGCGCTTGTAGCTCAAAGGAGTAGGGTGCTGGCCCCAGAGGTGGCCGGTTCAAACCTGACTCTGGCCAAAAACTGCAAAAAAAAAAAAAAAGCTATTACTACCAATTAAAAACCAATAAACAACTAAACAAACAAACAAACAAAAACTTCTAAATAAAGTTCACAAAGGTAGTTTGACTGTTAACAACGTCCAAGGTCAGAAGAAAAAAAAAGTATCTCTAAATCTTGGCCAGATGTGGTGGTTTACACCTAGCACTCTGGGAGGCCAAGGTAGGTGGATTGCCTGGGCTCAGGAGTTCTAGATCAGGCCAAGGAAAAGCAAGATCACATCTCTAAAACTAGCTCTGTGTTGTGCCAGGTGCTTATGGTCCCAGCCACTCGCCTATAGTCCCAGCTACTCCAGAGGTTGAGGGAAGAGGATCACTTGAACTCAAGAGTCTGAGGTTGCTGTGACCTATGACATCCTGGCAATCTACCAAGGGTGACAAAGTGAGATTTTATCTCTAAAGGAAAAAAAAATGCACTAAACAAAATGTTATTTGGATCATCATCATCTTATTATTGTTTTGATTTATTTCATATATTTAAAAAAATATAGCATTGTTTCCATGAGAAATTCAAGCTAATATTAGAACACTTCTGTTTTCAGCATATTTCCAAGATTCAAAACATATTATCAAAAAACTTGAGAGCATAAAATCATAGATAGTACTACATTAGCTAAATATTTTGTAGAAATATTTATACCAATTGTTTGGCACATGATTTCAAAAATATTAATTTTGAAAAGAAAGCTCATTTCCCCCCAAAAGCACACAAGGTTCCTCGAGGTTAGTGTGAGTTTGGGCTAGGCTCAATGTCAATTCTGAGCACATTTGGAATTTAAGCAACCACAGAGGAAAATGATTATTAATATTCAATATAGAGATAAAAAATGTTACCTTATTACTTATTGTTTTAATGTATATTTATTGTTGCTGTTGTTTTGCAAATGCTTCTTTTAGTATTAAAATTTATGTTCTTTTAAAAACATTTTTATTATAAAATATTAAGAAGTACAAATGTTCTTGATAAATGGGTTGGGACAGGGCTGTAAATGTGTTCATCACCTGAATAGGGTTCAGTGTAGCCATTAGCTAGGTTTTTGCCTCTCCCTTATTCCTCTTCCCTCTGCTTGATTTCCTTTGATTTTTACATCCCTTTGTGCACTTGTGTGCCCATTAGTTCCAATTTACTAGAGAGTGCCTGTGATAGAGCTTTGTGTTACTCTTACTGGCTGCTGTGCCAGACACATAATCGAGGCTCAATTAATATTGGCCATTTGGAAAGGCTGGGGAAATAGATCTATGATACATCTCTATGCACGCAAGTTAATTTTTTTAAAAAGTAATTCCAAACTCATATGCAGAACCAATATTTCACCAAACCAACAGATAGTGACACAAATGGCAGTGAAATCTGTAAGACATTTCTTGTCCTTTAAAGTTGAGTGGATCTAAAATAAAATCATGGGGAACCAGAGGGATACTCTTTACACATCATAATATGCTTAGATGCTAAAACACAATTAACACGTTTAAGTCAGAATTAAGCATAGGGAATCTTGGCAGGAAAAAATCAACATTAGATATCAGAGTGAATAGCTAGTGAAATCAAAGTTATGGATAGAAAATGTAGAATGGATTATAGGATAGTCTATCAGGAAGAGCATATTAGTCCCGTCCTCTGTCCTCCCTGGCTCCCTCCCTCCCTCACTCCCTCTCTCCCTTCCTTCCTTTTTCTATCTCTTTGTAAACTATTTGTCATATTTGCTGAACATAAATCATCTAGGCTGATAAACTCCAGTTTAACTTCAAAGTTGTATCTGAGTGCTGCCATCTAGCCAGAATGAAGAGACTATTATATTTCTGGTGGTAACATGGACTAAAAGTAAATTGTACATGTTTTCCTTTAATGATTTTTTATTTTCTTTTTACTCTAATAGATAAGAAACCTAGTTACAAATGCTTCCAAAGGAGCATCCTATCACAGGGCAAGGTAACAAGAGGACCTTCTGGGAGCTGAAAAACACTCTTGAGAAGAGCACTGAAAGGTAGAAATAAGTTAGATTGAATTTTTCAAAATTTATTTACTGTAAGAATATGAGTAAAAGTTTTTACTTTGCTATGTAGGGATCAAAACTTATTAGGTAAGAAGTACTATTTTCTGGGAAGTGGAAATATTGATGTGAATTCACTCATGTTTGGTGAATCAGTATATACACAATCTATTGGTTTGAGAAACTAGTGCTTTCTGTATAATTAAACTGTTCATTTGGGAAAATTTAGAGTTATATAAGTTTTGATAGTGTAATATATGTGAGTTCAATATGCTTGAGTATGCGTGTGTTAAAACTGGTCTTACAGTAAGTGTTCTAATGAGAACATTTAATACGCTAATGAGAACCCTTTTTTCCAACTGTGTCGTTATTATTTACAGTTAATTAAAATTTTATAAACAATTTGAAAACTTTTTTTGTTATTTTTTTTTTTTTTTCTGTTCCAAGTGTGGGAGATGGTGCTGCTGTGCACTACAGCTCCAAAGAAAAGAGCTATAGATGTATTTCAATACGGATTTTATAAATTAAATTTTACATTCTAATACCAAGTTTAAACTTCTAACTTAACTATAAATTTCACCATTTAATTTTGAAAGAAAAAGAAAAGTCTCTCACAATACCAAGAAGAGGTACGTCATGTGTTGACTGTGTCCCCCCCCCCTACAAAAGATATGTCCTTTGGTGCCTTAGAATGTGTACCTAAAACAAGGCCGTTAAAGAGATAACTAAGTTAAAATTAGGCTGTCAGAGTGGGTCCCAATACAGTTAGGTTGTGTGACTGGTTTCCTTATTTTAGGGATAAATTTAGACACAGAGACACGAAGAGAAGAATGCTGTGACTGTACAGGGTGAGTGGCCAGGAGAGCCTGAAGCTACCAGAAGGTTCTGAAGAGGCCTGGAGCTGATTCTCCTCCAGACAGTAGAAAAATTCAGGGCTGCTCACATCTTAATTTTGACCCCTAGCCTTGAAAACTATGTGACAATACATTTCTGCTATTTACCCATCTATTTTGTGGTACTTAGCCCCAGGAAAGTCATACTGGGTTTTGTCCTAAATCATTCTCAAGATTATGTATGTGGACTATGGTTTCTCAATAGATCATCTTGGAGAATGATTCAATGCCATTATTACTGAGAAGTCTCGGGGAAGATAAAGACCTTGACAGTTTATCATCATGTAGGAATACTCTGACTTGGAATCAATACAAAAAATGTTTATTTACTCTGTGTGAAAAATAGTCTAACACATGATAAAATAAAAGATATGAGGGGGAGAAATGTGATGTATAAATTGCAAAGTCCTCAGTAGAAAGATGATTCCCAACTTTCTCCCCTTTCTGATGTACAATTTCTTTGTCATGTTCACCCTTCGAATTTAGAGGGGACTTGTAAGTAAAATGGAATTTCACTGCCATGGATTACATCACATTATGCGGCAAAGGGATTTTACAAATGCATCTAACTTTCCTAATCTGTTGATTTTGAGTTAATCAAATGGGAGATTAGCTTGAGTGTGGTATAACAAGTTGAGTTTTTGAAGTGGCTGGAGAGATTAGAACCAAGATTAATTTTTTCACAAGCCTGGGAAGAGCAAATTTGCATGATATATTTCATAGCCACATAATGGGAAATGATGGATAGCGTCTAGACTCAGAGGATGGCTGCCAGTTGATAACTAATGAGAAATTTAGGAATTCTGCCCCACTAAAATTCAAAAAACTAAACTATTCCAATACCACCATTTGAATTTGGGAGATAACCCTTGAGACTGGTATGAGATCACAGCGCTGGTTAGCCTGTGAGACCTGGTGGCGAAATCAATTATGCTGAGGTTACACTTCTGATCCAGAGGATTATAAGATTTTAGAAAATTGATGTATTTTTTAAGCCACATCAATAACTACATTAAGATATATAGTCTTAATACATTAATAAAAAGATATTTTCAAATTGGACAATAAGGGGTAGATCCAAATATATGTTATCTACAAGAATTCATTGATATATAAAGATATATAATAGATAAGTTAAGGTTAGAGGATGAGAAAAATATACCATTCCAACACTAATAAAAATAAAGCTTGAATAATTATATTCAGATGAGAAAATATAATCATCACAACAAATATATTACTAGAGCTAAATATCATTGCACAATAATGAATATAATATAATATAATATAATATAATGAAGAAGATGTAATCCTGACAAAGCAAAACAACTAACAACAGAATTTCAAAATGTGTCTGCAAAGCTGAGAGAACCATAAGAGGAAACAAGTTAATAATTATGTTTGTATAATCAATCATCACTCATCTTTCAGCAATTAATAGAACAAATACATAAAAAACAAGTATGGCAATAGAGAACCCTCATACTATCCTGCGACAAATTGATATTGTCCTTTAGTGTCCACAAAGGATTGGTTCTGGGATCTCCATGGATATCACAATCTGCAGATTCCTAAGTTGCTTTAAAAATGGCATAGTATCAGCTGGCAAGCTTAGGAGGCAGAAGGGATAGGAAAAAATTGTTAACAAATATAAAAGTACAGCTAGATGTGAAGAATCAGTGCTATGCCTAACAGTCAACAGCATTATAGGGTGACAAAGGGAACCATTATGTATTGTAGAGTTTCAAGCAGCTAAAAGATAACATTTCAAATCTCTTTAACACAAAGAAAGATTGTGTTAAAGCTTTGAGGAGATGAATCTGGAAATTAGGTGACTTATTCACTATATTTTTTTGTATGTGTATAATGTCTATTACCTAATAATCCTGATTTATTTACTACATATTTTTTGTGTGTGTAATGTATGTTATATAGTAACCCCTAAATATGTGCCATTATTATACTAATTGAAATAATAATTCTAAATAAAAATTAGAATATTGTGCTTTCATTATTATTTTAAATTGTGCTGTACAACCAATTATCAGCAAAGTTTAGAATGAATATCGCATTCAAAGTTTATCTCAGAGAACTTGTTCAAAATTAAATAGCACCTCACTGGTGGAGATCACACATGGTATAGTGAGTTAATAAAATATTGTATCAATTTCTTTAAGAAATGAAAAAGGTATTTCTTTGCATAGAACTTATGCACATTCTTCCATACACCTTGTATCATCTCTAGATTACTTAAAGGTGCCTGGCACATTTAAATAATCTGTACACTGTTGATATACTATATTGTCTTTTAAACTCATATTGTTATTGTTGTATAATTATTTTAAAAACATTTTTGATGGGCGATTGTTAGGATATGCAGATGTAGAATCCTCAAATATGGAGAGCCAATTGTATTTAACATGTACATTACACTGCATCCCACAACAGCTAAGTTCACATGCATATATATTTTAAGTTGATGTGGGACATTCACAAACAGACCTTTTCTGGGTCTTTAAAAAAACTTAATTATGCACAAAATTTTCTAAATTAAGAGAGACTAAAAAGCAATACAGAGAAATACCTGGAAAGTCTCCAAATATTTGAAACCAAATAACACACTACTAAATATCTTTTCTACAAAGAATAGATCACAAGAGAACTTAGAAAATATTTTAAGTTGAATGAAGATGGAGATACACTATGTCTTTATTTTATTGAGTTATCTTCATTGGAAAGCATTAAAGGGTTATGTAAGCAAGAAGGGATCTCAAGTAATTAATCTAAGCTTCCACATTTAGGAACTAGAAATAGAGGAACAGATTAACGTAAAGCAAGAATAACAAAGAAAATAAGAGGTATAAGAGCAGAGGCTATTGAAATTTCAAGCAGAAAATAATAAAAATAATTATTAACTAAACCTATGGGAAAAGGAATAGAATTGATAACCCTACTGTCCAAAAAAAAGCACAAATTACAAATATTAGGAATGAAATTGGGCATATTACCTTATTGAGAGTAACTATTATGAACAACTTTAAGTTTGTGAATTTGCTAATTTTTTATGAAATAGACAAATTCTTGAAAGACACAGACTGCTGAATTCTACACTAAAAATAGATATGTGAATAAAAATAGATATGTGATATATATATGAAAGAAATTGAAAATGTACTTAAATGCATGTCAAGAAAAAAATTCCTGGTGGAAAATTCCAGATAATCTTGTGAGACATTTAATAAAGAAATAAAATGAATCCAACGACAGTATAGAACACAATGAGGAAAGGATCAGTTACAAACTCTCTTTTATGAGACCAGAGTCTCTCTGACAACAAAAATATATGAAGACATCGTGAGAAAATGACAGATATGTTTCTGTCATGAACATAGACACATCTTAAATTATTCGCAATACCACATAAACAATATTATTACCTGAGGAAGGGTAGATGAACTAAGGAATGCTTTTAAATTTAAATCTTTCTCCAAATGTAGGAAGATATTTTCTGGCATTCTTTAAATGTTTTATTTGACCAATTTCCACCTCCTATCTTTCTGATCTTTCTGAGATTACTATCAACTATACATTTTATTTATATATATATGTAAAATTATGCAGACATGTTTCTAATAAATTATTCATATTAATTAAATATGCATATGTGAACATATGAAAATTATCCATTATATATGTCAATTTATCTTGTCTGTGTATTGTATGCCCGCACATGTGCACACCCGCACACACGCATAAACTGTGTATGCGCTCAACTTTTGGTATCTCCCTCAGGACCCTGATCCTCTCTTCATATTTTTCTGTCTCTGTCCCTGTAATTGGAACATTTCTGTGAATATATTCTATGTTCATGTTTGCCAGAACTATAAATTCTACCCAGTAAATATTTTTGTCTCAAACATTGGGTTAATTATAAATGTTAAATTTGGTTTTTTTTTTACATATTTGATTTTTATTCTGAGATAGACTAGCTTTTCTTTATTGTGCAAAAAGAGATTACCTAGTGGACATTTGTCATGACATAGTTTTTGTTTCATATAAGGCCTTATCTACTTATGCTGTGTTAAAATATGTAATTCATAAATACAAGTGCTCTACACAGAGGGGTTTCAAGTACCAGTTGGACATATTTGGGTACAGGCTGTTGAGTATAGTGCTTAAAAAGTTTAGAACCAATCCCAACTTGAGGACAAGCATCTTTGACCTTGAATTTGTGGGATTAACAAACTCTTTAAGTTCATTCTTTCCTAAAAGCATTTTTTTTGATTGGTGTAAGTTTGTATTCAGTGATGACGCATAATATATGGGGTTCTTGAAAATGATATATTGTAAGCAAGGAGATATTATATGACGCATTCTTTTTAAATTTTACACATGTAATTGAGACATTGCTTGCGACATTGTTTTACTTGCTTATAAATTGGCAGGCATTGTGAGCTTAAGAGCATTTCCATGATTCCATACACAGTTTTTTGTCTTCTTTAAATTAATCTAGCATCCCTGGAAGCCAGAGCCAATCAGGACGGCCCTAGCAGTGATAACACAATCTGTGTTAGCATTTTCAGATAGTCTTGACTGTTCTGTGTAATAACTGGTGCCTTTCTGGTTTTCTAAAATTAGCTCCAGCGGTAATGCCCTTCTTCCCATTTCTTATTCATGTCAGCTACTTTCATAATAGCTGCATTTGGAATATATTCTTCTTATAATAAAAAGCAAATCTACTGTCGATTGCTGAACGTAAGAGAGCCAGGAAGTGTGATGGTATTCATAGACCATATCGTGCTTCTTTTGAGATGTCTTTGCTATAAGAAAATAATGTGAATAGTCTGAAAGGTTCACTGAAAAATCTCTAGCCTGTTAGTGAAATGTGGTTTATCTATGCGTTCATATTGATTTTCATAAAGAAAACTGAAGTTTAAAATATACTGAATACTTGGATTCATCCCTCTGCAAGAATTATAAATACATGACTCTTAAAAACATTTTAAATACTAATTGACACACTACGAAAGTATATTATTTCACAAATTTTAAGTATGGTTATGAAAATGATTCAGGAAAATAATATTGCATAACCGATCTTTCTCTGTGTTATATTTTTACAGTGGAGAGAATGGATAACAAATGATATGAAAAATGTTTCAATTTGACCTTATCTCAAAGGCAGTTTTCAATCATTCAAAATTATAGACTAGGAAAAAAATTCTAAAGTTTAAAAATACTTCTAGAAATATGATAATTATATAAAGAGTGGGAGCTTATTTAACTTGCTATTTATTTCATCAGATTAATGAATGCAAATGAAGGAAGCTAATGTAGACAACCTTAAATAAAAGTAAGACGTTGGTCAACTCACGGTTATGAATATAAATGTTTTTCCAAATAATACTACGTATGTATTCTTTTGATCTGTAAATTTGCCTTCTCCAAAGCATGCTCTGGATACTAAACAAATTTACAGGATTCTTTTGTCCCACAACACAGCATAATCTTATGAAAAATAGATTAACCATAATAAATATGGGTTTTTAAAACAAATCTCCAGATATCAATTGATACAACTCAAGGTCTAATACCTATTTTACATTTTTTAAACCACAATACATTATAAATCAGCATAAATGAAAGAAGAGAGAAGTCAAAATCCCTTATTATGTGTCACATACCAGAACAAATCCCTTTGCCCTTTGGAGTTTTTAGAAATATAACACTGTCAATGTTAGAAGGAAGATAATTTCATAGAAATTATGAAGAAAGGAAAAATATGAATAGTCTGAATTTCCTACTCAATTTGACAGATTAGAACGCTCGTGACTACAAATGGCTAGTAGATGTCCAAGGTAATCATTAAGAAAAGTAAATTCAAAACTGGAGTGTGGAGGCAAATAAACAAACGTATTTATTACTGACAGACTCTATCATTACTTATACAAGTAACTCAGTCGGATTGGTCGTTGGCATTAGTGTTCTTTGTTGTCACAAGCCTCAGCTAGGTGATTTTTTTGAAATCTTTAAGATGTTACCATTAACTTTATAAGTTTTCCAGTTTTATTTTCAACTTCTTCCATCTTTTCTGACATCAAAGGTTATAAGCTATAATCTAAAAGGCATGAAATCAGGAAACCTTAACACTTCTCAACTTTGGTTGTCAAGGTGATGCTTACAATTACTAGAAAATGTTTTGGTGCTATTGAAGTTTATTTTAATTTAGACCATAATCTGGAAGTGACATTTCTCTTTTAATATGTCTTTTGTTCACCCATATAACTCCATGTGAGCTATAATATGGAGGTACCATAACCTCTCTATGTATCTGGTAAAATAGTTTCAATTCCATCTGTACAAATATTAACACACCTTTTTGATGACCAAACTTTTTAGGAAATTATTTATGAGCAACACCTTAATATTTGTCTTGTGATTCAATACAGCTTTTTTTGAAACCTTGCCCCAGTAGAGTGTGATGGCATCATAGCTCACAGCAACTTTAAATTCTTGGGCTCAAGCAGTCCTCTTGCCTAAGCCTCCCAAGTAGCCAGGACTTCAGGTATCTGCCACAACTCCTGGCCATTTTTAGAGATGGGTTCTCGCTCTAGCTTGGGCTGGTCTTCAACTGATGAGCTCAGGCAATCTACCTACCTTAGCTTTTCAGAGTGCTGGGATTATAGGCGTGAGCCACTGCTTGTGGCCACAATTCAATATTTTAAAACATACAAAACAGAAATTTAAAAAACATAAAAGAATGAAACTATTTAAATAGATCTATTTTGTCTTTCTTCCCATTATATGAGCTTGCAAACCTTACTTTTTTAGACCAACACTCTCTGCTATTGGCAAAATGATTAACCAGTTTCATGAAAGTATTTCAAATTGTATATAAAACCAGCACATTACACTCCATATTTGCATTAATGTACATGCTATGATTTAATAAAAAAAAATTATCATGTTGTTTACTTAGTTGGAGTCTTTTAATAATTTCCTATTACTCTTAGAATAAAGACCTAAACCCTTAAAATAGCCACAAAGCCCTGTACCATATGATCCACTCCAATTTTTTTTTTTAGCATTCTCTCTAATTGCTCTACACTTCTCAGTGTATTCTGGCCTCAGTGAGCTTCTGTCAGGTTTTTGGCCCTTTCTTGTTCTCATCTATCACTAGTCCTTCATCTAATCTGTTCCTATCTCTTGAAACCTCTCCCCTCTACCCCTAATCTAATCCAGCCCTCATCTAACAGCATGTATATATGCTTCTGATCACAATTCAAAAGTCAGTTGCTCAGCTGGATGCAGTGGCTCACACCTGTAATCCTAGCACTCTGAGAGACTGAGGTGGGTGGATTGCCTGAGCTCACAGGATTGAGACCAGCTAGAGCCAGAGTGAGACCCCATCTCTAAAAATAGCTGGGTGTTGTGGCAGGTACGTGTAGTCCCAGCTACTTGGGAGGCTGAGACAAGAGGATTGCTTGAGCCTAAGAGTTTGAGGATACTGTGAGCTAAGATGCCACAGCACTCTACCAAGGGTGACAAAGAGACTCTGTCTCAAAAAAAAAAAAAAAAAATCTCTCAGTTGCTCAATCACCTTTCTTGTCTCTAGTCATTTTTTATCTTGCTTTTCTTTATGTTTGCCTCATAATGTAAGCACTACTTGAATAAAAGCCCTCAAAGCCCTATCTTTTTGGATGGATCTGTATTATCAAAGATAGCAGGGATTTTAATCTAGTTTTTTTCACTACTATATCCTAAATAATTATAAAATTTCCTGGCATAAAATTTAGGTGCTCCATACATCTCACTTATAGATGACTAAATTTTACTATTATTGACATGTACTTTTCTTTTATTCATATAATATGTTATCTCCTACTCAGGATTGCAAACTCTGTGAGGGCAGGGCCCCATCTCTGCTGATCTCCATCACCCCTCAACACAACATGTGCCACAATGTAAACTTTAAGCAACGTATTGCTACAGTTGCTACTATCCTACCATCCCTGGAGAATAAAGAGGCTCTGGGTGTCTTTAAAGAGATGCAAATGACAAAATAAAAGGAAAAAAAATCATCTCTGTTCATTTCCAAATTAGGAGGATGATTTGTGGAGCAGAGAAACAAATCCACTCAGATATTGATCGAAAATAATATGAGCATAATTTAAGAAACAGCATAAATTAAAAATAATCTGTAAATAGAATTAAGTACATAAATGAAAAAAAAATTCTCCAGTACAAACATGATGCAAAAGCAAGGAAAGATACTCAAAGATATTCATAAGGTAAACCACAAATATTATCTTACCTGTAAAATGCCAACTGGGAAGCTGTCTCTCTTAGTTTTTCCTTCTTGGCTACAGATCCATCCAAAAAGTCACTTGAAATGAAGTCATGATAACATAAATGCAGAGAAAAGCTAGCACTATATTGAAAAACACAGACGTTGCCTTACAAATGACAAAAATGTCACTCTTCACTGGGCACAGAAAACATAATGAAAAGAAAGAGACTAGGCCCTGATTTACAAAATGTGTGTTAGGGTCTTTGGAAGCAATTTGCTAATATTCTTCTTTGAGGGTTTGGGTTTGTCAGAAAGCAGAATGAGATAGAGAGGAAATAGCCCACTCTAAGCACTTTTTAATAGTTATTCCTCAGTAATAGAACAGTGCACCAGTGGTACAAGGTCAAGTGGTATCACACAATCAGTGAGACAGCCAATGGCACCATTTCTTCTCCAATGCAATGGCATTTAGCATGTCTCCCACTTGGAGCATCAACATTTGAAAGACAACTAGGGGGTGGCACTTGTGGCTCAAGTAATACCGGGAGTGGTAGGTTCAAGCCCAGCCCTGAACAAAACTGAAAAAAAAAAAAAGAAAAGAAAAGAAAGATGACTATAAATACATGATGTCCCCAGAGTAGAGACAAGGCAAAGGAAAATCCAGACATAGAAAAAAGTTCAAGCTAAAGTACTTCACCAAATGCAGGTGGATAGATAGAAATCTCTTTGCTAAGAAATATACAAATAGATAGAAAAAAATTTCCCAAATATCTGATCTTCTTTTATGGGGCATTATAAATGATAGAACCATCAAAACTCAGAAGTAATTTTATATAGCATTAAGAGAAAAGAAAAAAGCTTGTACTCAAAAGTTTAGCAGCCGAATATACATTAGAAAAAGCACATGTATTGGAGGAAGAGGAATAACTTCAAAAAATTTTATCCAAAGCTATGGTATGTGATATCAGTAAAGAAAATAGGAAGAAAAAACTTATGGGCTTTTCCCCCCATCATTTAAAAATATTTATTGAGCACTTACTCAATTTTTTTTTTTTTTTTTTTGAGGCAGAGTCTCACTATGTTGCCCTCAGTAGAGTGCAGTAGCATCACAGCTCACAGCAACTTCAAACTCTTGGGCTCAAGTAATTCTCTTGCCTCAGCCTCCCAAGTAGCTGGGACTACAGGCGCCCACACCCTACAAAGCCCGGCTATTTTTTCGTTGTAGTTGTCACTGTTGTTTGACAGGCCCGGGCTGGATTCGAACCAGCCAGCTCCCGCATATGTGGCTGGCACCCTTAAGCCACTGAGCTACAGCTCACTTACTCAATTCTAAACATTTTAAATGTTAGGATAAAATAACATACAAGATAATTATGCCCTTTGCCTTTATGAAACTTATAGTCTAATGTAAAATATCTATAAAAATGTACAAAAACAATTCAATGCTTTGGTAAGAAACTTTCTGTAATTTGCAATATAGAACTGCAGATAGAAATGGCCCATGTATGGCAGAAACATCCAGAAAAAGAAAGGTGCATGAAAAGTCACTGAAGCAAGAGAGAGGGTTTTATATGTTCCAGTAACTGAAATAAGTTTCAGAATGGGTGAACTATGACATGTAAGATGAAAATGGTAAACTATGGGGCTGAAGAGGCATGAATAGATTACTAGTGGATGACTTCGAATCCTACCACAAGAATAGTAAAAAATTATTTGAATATCCTGCATAGGGAATCAACCACTTTACAGCATGCTTAGGGGTTTCAGTGAAGACAAGGAAACAAGTTAGGGGATATTGACATGACAATCCTAGATGGAGATGACATTTGCCTCGACTGCAGTATTTGAGGGGAATGAAGAGATAGTAGACTTAGGAAAATTTTGCATGTGGAGGGGTCAGAATTTTGTGCTTGGTTGAATATAAGTAATGCAATGATGATTTAAGAATCATTTTTTTTTTTAGTTTTAGGCTAAGGACCTAGATAGGGAACCTAAAAAGATAAGCAGATTTGAAGAAAACAGATCATGGCTGATTTTAGACACGGTGATTTGAAGATTTTAATGGCAATAATCAGTTGGGTGTGAAAGACAGAGAAGAGACCGGTCAAGACATTTACATGTCTAAAATAAACAGCAGATGATAATTAGAATTATAGAAGTAGATGTGATGGTTCTATTTGAATATTTCAAATGGCAAAGGAAGGAGAAAGGGAGATCAACATTTGATAGAAAAGAAAATGAAGAGCTCACAAATAAGACTGGAGGATCTAATATTTATGAGAAACAGTTTATAAACTCTGAAAAGTGTGGGGTATGAAAGCCAAATAAAGTATCTTCTATCTTTTTTTCTCTTAGTGGGTTACAAATCTGGTTCTGAGCTGCCAAACACCAAATCAAATAAAACAAAACAGTATAAGATGTAATCATCCTTTGAGCTAAAAATATAAGACTGGTTCAGGGGAGATACATAAAAATAAATTATATATAATTTATGTATAATTTTTAATACTTTTAATAATCTGTTTTCATTTATAAAATATTATGCTATGTTTATATAATAAATACATTTATCTTTTGAATGTATAATGTGTATGAAATGTATTTTTCAACTTCAGTCCTGATGTGTTACAGCAGAGTGAATATCAACAAAAATATTTATTTTCCTTTTAATGTTCCTCACAATTAAACACAAGCTGAGAAAGTAATTTTATAAGAATAGACCAGATGTTTAGTGCATGTTTGCTTTATTGTTAATCTGGCTTTCTGTAAAGGTAAAATTTAAACTATATAAATCAAGGGACAGACCTCCTATATTTCAAGTGGTGCTCTTAGATTTTATTTTTCTCTCCCAATACTTTCACAAGAACTGAGATTGCAGATTATGTTTTTTGGTAAAAACTTGGAGTGTGGTTTCCTATCTAGGGATATAGTCATAGGAATTTGAAGTGTACAGAAAGGAAGGAGAGGCTGACTACGGGACTCAACGTAAATTTGAATCCAAAGAACATCTACAGGCATGGTAGTCTTCAGAAATAATTATAGACAGGTCAAAGAACCACATCAACTCTGCTGGAGCAACCTGCGACCCCAAGGATACAAATAAAAGGTACAGAACACATCGCCAAGTGGATGGGAGTCCCCTCCCCCATGAGATCGGCTTGCAGCATACTCCATACCTCCATACAAACAAGCGAGCAGAGTTCAGATGTCCTCCCACTCTACCCCACGGGAGAGACCCTCTAAAAACCAGACCTCCTTCCCCTATTAGGGTGCCATGGCACTCTCCTGCCAGGCATAAAACTGAATAAAACTGTATATATTATCTACCTATAAGTTTGAACTCCCAGCACACCCCTCCACTCTCACCCTGAAGTCTGGAGGTCTGTCCTCCATAGAGTCCACATTCCTGGACATTTTCTCGAGGGGTGTGGACAGGACACAGGCTGTTGCTGATCTGTGCTGGTTTTATGGCTTGGGAGTGGTGAGAGGAAAGTGAGCTGAGAGGAGGCCAAACTGGACAGGCAGTCCCCTGAGGCACCAGGCAGCAGCGGGAGTGATGGCTGTGGGCCTTGCGCCCCTGGAGATGTTTTGAGGAGACACTCCCACTCTCTCCGGGTGGCCAGGGGTAACTGGCTTGTCCAGTGGCAGAGCAGTCCTATGGCAGAGGGGCAGGACTCAGGAGTGAAGGATATGCCTGAGGTGGTACCAGGAGGGCTGGGGCAGAGTGCGGGGATTAGAATATACGTGCTGAGAAAGCTTTGCTAAATTTCAGCTGCACCTGGCCCTCAGGGGATGACAGCTCAGACAAAGGGCTGAAGCTCACAAACTGAGTCAGAACTATTAGCATCCCAGCATCTCTTCCACAGGGCAGAAATTCTGCAAACTTGTTCTGTTCTATCAGCAACATCAATCAGGGACAGGGCTGGAACTGAGTGAATCGCCCCAGCCCCCATCAAGTACCCAGGTTGTCAGGCCTCACCTCACCCCTGCCAACAC
>CAUYRH010013842.1:0-25671 GCA_963574655.1 Perodicticus potto
GGAAAGCTGGCTACAGATCGCCATCTTGGCTCCTCCCTCAAGACAAGTATTTTTAAATAAACTATCTATATTACTTTAATTTTAAATTTATAGAAAAATTACAAAGATAGATACAGAGAGTTCCCATATACCTTATACCTAGTTTTCCTTATTATTGCCATCTTAAATTAGTATAATACATTTGTTACAGTTAATGTGCCAATATTGATGTGGTATTATCAACTAAATTCCATGCTTTATTCAGATTTCCTTGGTTTGAATCTGATGTCCTTTTTCTGTTTTGGAATCCCATCCAGCATGATATATTTAATCTTCTTATCTCTTTGTTTGATAACTTTGACAGTTTTGAAGAGTACTGATCAGATAGTTTGTAGCCTGTCCCTCAACAGAGATTTGTTCATTTTTTTTTTTTTATGATTAGACTGGGATATGAGCTTTCTAAATGAACACCACAGAGATAAAGTACCATTCTCATCACATTGTCCCAAGGGTACAAGGCTGTTCTCACCATGTCATCCCAGTGGTACACACTATCACTGTAGCATGACTATTGATGCAAGCCATGCTTACCTGGCTGAGGTAATGAGACTTGAGCCTTTTTTATTAAAAAATTATTTTATGCCTTCTATATGTTGGATACTATGTTAGATGTTGAACAAATAAAGATTACCTTTAACCAAATAATTTCACAGTTAATTTCCCAGTCTCTTTGTAAGTCTCTATTTCAAGAAATCTAGGAACCTAATTTCAATAGATGCCATTACAAAACATAGATAGACTAGTCATATTAACCACCCTCTTCCCTAATGTCCATGAGTACTTTCTATAGGTTCATCCTACAGCCTAAAACTTTCCTACCTTTGTTTAAACTGAGTTGAGTTTAGTGTCTCTCCCATGTTGGAATAGCTTTAAAGAAAGTTTTCTTTTCTTATTTAACTTATCTGGAGCACACTTGCTTCTAAGAGGGCTTCACAGGGGTCAGATCACTCAAGATCTCTTAGGCCATGTTAAGAATATTGGATTAACGTAAGCGAGTGGTTACTTTTAAGTTAAGTAGTTACTTTTTAGAGAAACACCAGGTTTATTTTTAACATTGGCATAGTAACCAGTTTTAGACAAGCACTCTGGCTAAGAATACCTAAGAGAGGTGAGATAAATGTTTTAAAAATCTATTTCAAGGCTTCAGTGAGATAGAAAACCCATGAGAACTTGAGGGGCCAAGACTCTAAGAGAAAAGGGAAGCTGACATCAACCATTTTTGCCTGCAAACCATTTAAGTAATCTATAATGGTGACTAAGAGGCTGGGAAGCTCAGAGTTTCCAGAAGTCTCCTCTGGTTTGCTGCCCCAAACACTTTTGCCCTGCCCTATACAGCCACAAGTTGATTATTCGCCCTCCCTGTGAATCCAGGCTGTGCCTGTGACTGCTCTGAAAAATGGAATGCAGAAATGATACTCCAAAATTTCCAAGCTTAGATATCAAGGATGCCTACCTAGTTCAACTTCTTCCTTCTTGGGACACAGCCATCATCCTATGAGGACGCTCAAAAGTCCACATTACAAGCTCTACATGGATTCTACATGTGGTCATAGCTGCATTATTTAAAGTAGCCCAAAACTGAAGCAGTCCAAAGATTTGTCAGCGCCCATGAATAAACAATCATAGTAATGTTCTGTTTCTTTATTGGGGTGATATTTATGTCAGTGTATTCACTTTGCAACAATTTATTGAGCTGTTTTTAATATATTATAATTTTAAGTTTTGGAAAAACAGTGTCAAATTAAACAAAAATAGAACTTTTTCTTGGCCATGGCCAATAATTTTTACCAATACATTAGAAGGCAGGAAGGAAAGACACTGAAAACTTATAAAAGAAATAAATTCCAATTATGTTGTACTATATACGCAACAGGAATTTAGGTTTATTTTAAACATTCTATTGTGTGATCTAACTTATGTTGGTGTCAAAAATCTGTCTCCTTTCCTGGTTTATTGAACATTTCCTTTATCCTTTTGGAATCAATATTATCAGAAGGTGAGTATGTATGTGTGAGAGTGTGTTTTGTGTACGTGTGTGTGCGTGTGTGTGTATAACATACACATATTTCTTTTTTCTTTATGGCAAGACCTCAGCTCTCTTTCCTTGTCACTAATCCGTTTCAGTAAATAGATTGTCTTCTGGGCCAAAGCAGTGCAGGTGAAAAGGTTCTTATCTTTCAGCACATTTGTTTCCTAATTTACTTTTCTCTACCAGGCATATGTCTTTAAATGTCAATCTGAGGCATGAAACATCTTAGTTTTCTCAGAGGAAACAACCTAGTCTGCCTATCAAACGTAAATATCCGTGAGAAATGGAACTGTTTGTGAAATGGTTTCAACTGGTTCAGGGAGTTTGCTCTCACCTATTCACTTAGAGCCATTAAACCTGACAGCTTTCAGCCTTCAAATGATTCCTGTGGCGTTAAACGACTATATGTATTTTATGCCATCTGGCCAAGTTATAATGGTTATGCTTTGCTACTTTCTCTCCACAGAGGTCACGTGCAGCCCCCTCTTAATGATAATTGTGTATTCCCCCCATCCTTTCACTGAGCTACTAAGCACGTTTCTGTACCATTTGTTACCATTTCAAAAAAATTACAGTGACACTCAGCTTCTTGTTCTAGGTTTTATAACATAGTAGAGTATTACTGCACTGTGCTTAAAGTATAAAGATGCACTGTCAAAAATTCAAACCCATGTGGCACCACTGATTTAGTAATAGACTTTTAGCTGGGTGTTTACTTTAGGAATAGTTATGCAAAGCATTAATATATCAGTTTAGAATCAACATTTCAATCCCAGAGATACACAGCCCTAGGAAGATAAAATAATGAATAAATTATTTCAAATTAATATTATTATTTCAACTATTTATTCTATAGTTTGAGAACTATAGAATTCTCAAACCAAGTCACTTTCAAGATTCAACTTGAATCTGTCATTTCAAACTGAAGATTAGAATGGTTAATGGTTGCCTAAATCTTTCCAGGAAGTGAGGATAACCAAAACTGACACTAAAACTAGGCATGCCCGACCACACAACATGACATTCACAAACATATGCTCAAGCACAACAATTAACTCAGTTCACAATGAACCCAGTTCTAAAACTCAGTTAATTTTCATCACCTACACTACTTGATATCAGTTCAATCCATTTTTTTTCATAGAATAATTTGAGTCACTTATTTGGCAGTATCAATTTTACCCAGCAAGTGATATTAGTTATCCTGCCCTCAGTTTGGAAGGAACAACCAGGGTAATTGTCTCAGCATAGGCAGTCTCCAGGTTAGGAATGAGATAGGTTCTGTACGTTTGTTCTTTAGTTGAATTTGTATGTAAGTTGGAACAGGTGTATTTACCTGTTCTCTGTAATAGCTTCCATTTGTGAGCGTGAGTTGTATGTTGATCAGATGTTGGTAACTCAGGGACTTACTGTATCAGCCTCCATTCCTAAGTGCAAGTTGCACATAAGTCAGGTGTTTGTAACTCAGGGATTGCCTATAGTAGATTTAGGGAAAAAAATGCTCTTTATAAATATTTTGTGGTGATTTATTTTAAAAGGCTTGGAAATAATAGAGGCTAAACTATTCTAAATGGAAATAAGTTGGGGGGAAATTTGCTAAGTGGAAAATCGGTAATATGGCAAAGAAAGAGAAGGAATGAGAAAATAAAAAAGAAAGATAAGGACAAAAGAAAATATAAAAAAAGAAAGTCAATAAAGAATGAAAGAAAGACAAGGGAAGGAAAGTAAAATCCAAACTGTTCCACTGATAAGAGACAGAAAAGCTTATCCTATAAAATTGAGGGTTACATTTACAGTGGCAATGTCTTATTATAGATGTCTCTTTGGGGCCAACACTGAAACGTGTTTACACTCTTTGGGGCCAACACTGAAACGTGTTTATGCTGTGATATACAGTCTACTGATATACTCTAATTAGATATACTCTCAAATTACAGAGAGACTTTGTTACCACTGGAAATGAATCTGAGATTTGTTTTGTAACAGTAACACATGCAAATGTGCATATGTATATTTACATAAGAGATAGGCACCCCAAGGAAACTTCGCTTCTCTTACCAGCAAAGTCATACATACAAAAACAGCTAAAAAACACCTGGTTTTATTTTCAACGTTACTATTGCTTGATATTTTGACTACTCCATGGATCAACATTTCAATGAAACTATCTCCTTTTGGATGTTGAAATAATACTGAATAATTTGAGGGAATGTGAAGTAAATAGACACCTGAATAGTAAACACATTTATCATTGAACCTGATATTTTAGCAGTGAATTCCACATGGATTGAGATGATTAGGCTCAGAAGTGATTGTGAATACTTTCTACATTTAACAAATAATCCCACTAAAGATGTGTTAATATTTAGTGGACATTAAAAACCGGTATGAAGTGGAGCAAGAGAAAAAAAGAATAATACTGTTTAAGAATGAGGTGAGTGATCAAGTCTTTAATCACAGATTTAAAATGTCACAGATTACTGAGTTGAAAAGGAAATCATTTGAAAAATAAAATTTATGTAATTAACTTTTCATGCATACTTCAAGCAACATTTTGATGGTGTTTCTTAATTTAATAAATGAACTTATTTCATTTATTAAAATGAAATAAGGTTGTCTCAGTGCCTGTGGCTCAACGGGCTAAGGTACCAGCCACGTACACCTGAGCTGGTGGGTTCAAATCCAGCCCAGGCCCGCCAAAGAACAATGACGGCTGCAACCAAAAAATGGCCGGGCATTGTGGCGAGCGCCTGTAGTTCCAGCTACTTGGGAGGTGGAAGCAAGAGATTCACTTGAGCCCAGGAATTGGAGGTTGCTGTGAGCTGTGATGCCATGGCACTCCATCCAGGGAGACAGCTTGTGGCTCTGTCTCAAAAAAAAAGAAAAAAAGAAAATGAAATAAAGCTTATAAGCCGATTTTATGGGCATTATCCATACAAACCCATTGTCTCTTCACTCTTAGTCATCCATATAAACAGAATTAAATTAGTCATATTCTTTGGTTCATGGGACACTATCATCGCTTTGAAGAAAAGTCTACTTTTATCCATTAATTTATTCATTCACTTTTAATACTATAAAACAGTAACCACCTTAAAAAGCCATTGAGCAATAGATAAACTTCTGTTATTAAAAGTCTTGAAACTATTTGGGACTTATCTGCTACCATGTTTAGAATGCACTGTATTTCTTAATACTATAAGAAATGCCTCCACATCTATCACCAAACCAGAACTAAACTAATTGTGATTATATCCATATGTTCCTCTCATTTCCTCTTTTTCCTTTCTCTAATGGTAACCTAAGGCAAATACTTAGCATTTCTTGTTGTTCATAAACATAGTTTTGTCACAGACTCTATTTTTCCCTTGAGCTATAATATCATTCCTGAAGAAAAGGACAGTTAAGAGACATCTCTTTTTAAGTAGAAACATAAATAATAATGGCCATAGAGCCACTTAGAAACCAGCCTACCCTATTCACTTCTTGTGATTATAGGTTAATGTGAAATTGTGTGTTAATTAGTGAAGGCAATTAGAATAATTCAATTTAATGATTGGTAAGCAAACTACCAGGTATTACAGGGTGTTGTTGTTGTTTTTATTGTTAGCATTTTTTAGCAATGACGTATTTTTTTTATTAAATTATAGTTGTGTACAATGAAAGTATTTCAAACTGCATTAAAGGGTGTTTAAAGATAGATAGAGGTGAAGCCTCTGTCAAGACTGCAACTTTAATAATTTATTTACACCATAAACATACAGCCAAGGCTACTGGATAGACAGGCAAGTTTAATAGACATTACCCACAACAACCTTGCAGGATCATATGACCTGTATTTGTAACCTGATGTTTTCTGTGGTATACACAGATTTTCCTTCAATCTACTTCTCCTTTCTTCAGCATATGCACCTAGAACATACTATTTACAGATCCCTTTGCATTTACTGGTGGCCACGTGCCTAGATTCTGGTTGATGGATTGTGGAAGGAAGTGATGCTTCCCACCTCTGAGATGACTGGAAACCTTATGCAAAATTCTTTCACCCTTTCACCTCTCTGCTGGTCAAGAACATGGACACAGTGGAAACTCAAGTTGGAAGGAGCTTGCATCCCTGCACTGTCTCATGGATGTCTGCTGCTGAACAACCACGTTAAAGAGCCATTGAGCAATAGATAAACTTCTGTTGTTAAAAGTCTTGAAACTATTTAGGACTTATCTGCTACCATGTTTAGGATGTACTATATCTACTATCATCCTGTTCCTGAAAGGATCTATATTCAGACATTGCCATTTTCTTGGCATAGTGAAAATTGCAGTCAAGTGAGTCATAGAGAGAAAAGGTTTAAGATTCTGGTTTTGTCATCTTATTAATTAGTTTATCTAAAGATATTCTTATGCTAAAACTCCTTTTGGTGCCTGTGAAACAGTAGAAATGCAAATGGACAGTGTTCACTTTCTAGATTATAAAGACAAAATAAACAAGTGAGCATATTAATATACAATGTACTGGTGATAAGTAGCAGAATAGTAGAGCTTAGTGAGGGAGAGCTTATTTGAGGATATCCTTAAATAAAATAAAGATAACACTACAAAACAATGAATTAAATATTTCAGAGAAACTTAAAAGCTGAATATTATTATTTCTAAAAAATGCATTTCGATAGCTTTAGTTACTTTGGATTTTATTTAAAATGTGTTACTGGTTGTGGCCTCTTCCTCAATATAGATGTAAAGGGAAAAACAATATGTAACACATAGTAGAAAAACTTAGAGGGTTAAAGTTTATGACATAAATTCTATTATTTAGGGTGTACGTAAATAGTGATAACTAATTACATACAGACTTTTCATAAGCATGGTATTCATAAACTTTAAAGTGTCAACCCCAGAGGAAAAAGAAAGAAAATATTAAATCAGTAGTGGAATAATTTCTAATTGGTTTCTCGAGAAAAACAGAACCAACAGGAGAGATAGATAGATAGATAGATAGATAGATAGATAGATAGATAGATAGATAGATAGATAGATACTATATATATCTAGCATGTGTCTATATATATCCTTTAAAAATAAATCTATCCATTCACTCTCACTCTGTTTATGGATATATAGATACGTTTGTACTAATACGGAGCGTACTACCTAACATTACATAAAATACATAATATTGTGTGCTACAATATTCTATATTATAATGTTACAATATTAAATTATGTATAACAATGTTTATTACATATTAAAATATTTATCATATATATTCATTTATTACTCAGAAATTTGAATTTAAGGCTTGGAGATAGGAAGCCTAGGTTTGTATGTAACTCTTCTTCATGAGGTCCTCAAAGAACCAGGCCCTTCTCTCCCGTTGCTCTACCATCCCTATAAGCAGGTGCATGAAGAATGTGACAAGGAAGTGGAAGGAACGGAGCTCAGCAGCTGTTTTTTGTAAAAGTAATGTTGCTGATATCTGCCACACATTTTTGTTTTCATTTCTTTGGTACAAGGTCACCTGTAGCTACAAGGTGCAGAGGAAAGGTAGGGGGTTGGGATGAAGGGGAATCTGGCAAAATCCAAGAAGCTGTGTGTCCAATTAAATTTTCTTTCTTTATACCATGAAAGAAATAGAAAATGAATATTAGGAGAAACTTTGTACATCTGCCACAACATAGGACTGATGTTTCTCAGTAACCTACGAAAAAGGCACTATCTTTGGTAATCCTAGCAACAAAACAGTGAAGGAAGTATTATTTCCATTTGGAAAATAAGGAAATTAAGATGAAGATTGTAAGTTATTCTAAGATCATCCAGGTAGAATGGGGGTGGCCACTGTTTGTCAAGGGAAACTTTTGACCTTTGTTATCACTTACTAGCTATGTGAGCTTGGGAAAGTCACTTAACCTCCCTGAGCCTCAGTTCACTTATCTACAAAAGAACATGAACATTCAAAGTGAGAAGGGCTGTTCTGAATATTAAAATAGGGTTTTGTGTATAATAGTACCCCCAAAATAGGAGGTGATAAAAATTGTAGTCACGGTGGTAATAATGATACCACAGTAGCAACCTATGAATAACCCACAGTAAGAGTGCACATTGTGGATTTAGCCCTATATCTAATTTTTGCCACATTGTACTACCCTTTGAAGCCCCTCAGTGACCTCACCAGTAATTTTTAAATAATTTTTTGTATTAAATATAGTCCAAGAAAGAGGAGGTTAAAGACACTGCTTCAATGATACTGAAATAACCTATTAATTCTATCAATTAGTCTAATCAATAGTCATAATTGACCACTGTGTAATAAACTACAGTATAATAAAAAGTTAGTCATTCTTGTATTAAGATCCCTGATCTAGTGAGCTAAATGAAATTCCTGACTTGCTTCATTTCACCCCTTCGCCATTGCAGCTTTAAGTAATTCTTACATATTTCATTCACAGGCATGGCCCTAATGAGGATGTGAATCTCAAGTGTTTCTTTTATCTTGGTTGCCAAATAGACTCTACTGCTGAAATCTACTTCTTAAACTGATAGCTTTTCTTTCACCTTATTTTGTAGTTTCTGGGGGCGGGGGGAGGAAATAGGTTCTTAAAAATAGGGATTCCTGGTAAGGATCTAAGCTTTATTGAATTAGAATCTATCCTGGTAGAACCTGTCTGTCTGCCTATTGATAATTCTTCCTCATTAGCCCTATGCCCCAACACATATTTCACACTCAACACTTTCTGCTGATTAGGACAATAATCAATAGTTCTCTTATTTGAAGAGTTTTGCAAAGCTCTCTGCCACAAAAATTTTTTAAAAAAAATTTGTAGTAAAACAAAGAAATCAAAGCCTGATAGAATTATTTCCTAACACTCTCAACATTCAGTGACAGACCAAAATATGAAACAATAACTCCCATCTCCTTCTTCATCCCCGCTCCCTGGCAACCCCCCTTTCACTTTCTGTCCCTATGATTTTTATCATTGTAGGCACTTAATATAAGTGGACTTGTCCTTTTCCTTCTTTAGTTGTTTATTCCCTACTTAACCAGAAACAACTTTTCCAAAAGAGACACTCAAAAAATACTTGTTGATATAAACTATTTGAGTATTTTGGAACCACAAGGAAAAAGTTACAATTTCAAAGTGCAATATTGCAGGTCCTCAAGTGGGACACATGCGAAATATTGAGAAATTCAGCAATTTTTAAGAGGAAAAAATAAACTAAACAGGAAAACCAAAAAAATTACTGGATTCCATGGAAATTTAAATTGAGGAATGGATGAATATATAATAATGATGTAATAATTTTATTAAGAACAAAGATTTATAAAATTGCTTTTATCTGATAACTTGTCCACACTTCCCAGTACCAAGTTTGCACACTGCATTGCTCATGTCCCAATAAATCGTCTGTATTGGCCATTGACACCCACCCTTTGCATTTCCCAAAAGACTCCCTACAATGGGCCTACAGGTACCTATATCATCCCAAACTCCTCAGACCTCAAAGAAAGTACACATAATGAAGACTCATCACTCCTTTGGAGTTCTTTCTGCTAGAATTTTCTTAAACATAATCTGTATATAATAAAATGTCAGGTAGTTATAAGTATTTTAAATATAAAATAAACCATGGTAGAGGGGTAGAAACAAATTGAGATGTAATTTCAAAGAGTTTACCAGAAGGTAAGGCTTTGCTCTGAAGAAATGACCTGTGAGAATAAACCCAAGTGAGGTGAAAGTCTCCACTCTGTTGCCCTGGCGGGAGTCTGTTCCAATTAGAAGGAACAGAAATTCCAAAGATGCCGAGCCAGGAAATGTGCCTGGAAAATTCTCCAGCAAGAAGGAAAGTGTGCTGGACCAAAGTGAATGGGAGGGTGCGGTTGCAGAAGATGAGATCAAAGCATTGTAGGAAACCACATTATATTAGCTTTTCACAATATTTATGATGTGAGAATTGGGAAGTTATTGAAAAGTTAGAGGATAGGAGTCACCAAACTGATTATTTTTTTGCACACACTGGTTGCTCTATGGAGTCAAGAGTAGATACAGAAGACCAGTGAGAAAATTAGTTTGGCTTTATTTGATTTGAGAACACTGCAAATGGTAAGAAGTGGTGAAGTGCACAGGATGTGTTTTCATGGTGATGCACATGTAGCTTGATTGGAAGTGAGCACTGAGGAAGAGAGAGGGGTTGGGTATAAATCAAAACAGTCATTTTTATTCCACTTGAGCATCTCAATGCATTATACTGGTGTGTACTGAATTGGGAAAAATGGAGGTAGAAATGTGCAGACGAGAATCAAGTTGTTAGTTTTGGACGTGTTAAGTTAGACCTTCCTATTAGACATCTAAGTGAAGAATTTCAGTAGAAAAGAAGTTGAATAGCAGCATGAAGTTCAAGGAAAACGTCAGGCTAGAAATAAGTATTTATTAGTCACAGTAACTTACGTACTATTTAAAGCTAAGGACTCAGCCAGATAAGATGACCTAGATATTGAATGTAAATATTTGAAGAATGTATTTCCATTAGTATATTAATAATATTTGACTTTAATCATTCTTTATACAGGGAGTGTTGTTAACTAAGAAGAAAAGCAGACCATATTTTTATATCCCTATCTATCTATCTATCTATCTATCTATCTATCTATCTATCTATCTATCTATCTATCTACATACCTACCTACCTTTGTAATCTCTCCACGAGAGTTTTATATATAACTACAGGAAAAAAATTAAAATGTATCTTGATATTTCTTGAATAGGGTCACTAAAATTTTTCTAATTTCCAAGATCAGAACATTTTTCATTGTAACTCATGCGTAATTGAAAACAGTAAACAGCTTACTGTCATAAATAACTTTTTATGTGATAGTAAAATATCTTTGTGCACATGTTAATATTGGTCATAAATAACACATTGAAATAAAAAGCAAATGGCATGAGCAAGAAATTTATAGTATTCTAAATTAAGGCAAGACAATCCCATCATAATATAGTCACCAATAGATTTAATTCAATTAAATAAATATTCATTGTGAGTCTATTATGTGCCTGACACTGTGCTAAGAGAAAGGGCATGAAGCTAAGGGAAAAAAACTACAAACCCAAGTTCATGTTTAGCAGGGTTTAGAACTTTAATTCAATAATCATATTGCTGAGTCTATAATTAATGTTGAGATAAAAGAGTTATAGGTAGCTACATGTACATATAAGCATATTTTAACAATGACTGACTTATTCTGAGAAGTCAGAGATGAGTTCCTGAGGAATAGACACTGTGGTCTGCTGGAAGAGGAAGAGTCTACAAAGCTAATGGAGGGTGGGAGGTAGTCATGGTGTATCCCACAAAATGAAGAAAGTTCAGTGTAGAGAAAGCGGGGAAAGCCTTTGAGTTTATTTTTGTAGGTATCTGCTCCTGGGTAAATTGAGTATGTAATCTGCAAAAGACATTTCTATGTCTACCATCCTCAGTAACATTTTCAACCCCAGTACATATGAAATAATGAAATACACTAAGGAGATTGTTTTTAAAGATTGTGTGGTGTTAATATACACACACACATAGCAAATTTTGACAAGGGCATTTGATTCAACTGAATAAGCACATGTGAATCCAGATATTAAGAATTATCCATTATAGCATGTTTTATGCAAATGTTAACTGAAAACCTACAAAAACTGTTAAATGAAAATCAATTTGTTTAAATACCAATAATTTTGTAAGAATCCTCTCCCCATTGAAAATGTGTTTAGTCAGAACTAGTTTAATCAGAATTTTTTTATTGAGTACACAGTATCTGATAATTTCCTTGTGAAAGCAAATCAAGTCCTAAGTGGCAATTAAAGGCTTATTTTTATAGGTCAGCAGAAATTTAGATGTTTGGGGGTTTCCTTTATAATTAATTACAATTGACTTCCCCTAGCTCTAGGTTAGGAATCTTTGAAGAAGTAAAACTAGTATTCAGAAGATGGAAATAAAATAAATCCTGTATATTAATATAAGCTTTGTTATTATTTTTAAAAAGAATGTGGAGAACACAACCTGGATAAAAAGCTACAGTCTAGCTTTTGATGCTTTCCTGGAAGTACAAGTATTAAAGATAATACCTCCATAGGAGAGTCATTTATCCTTTCTTGGGGAAGAATAAGGGAAAAATAGAAAGAAGCTGGAAATATGTCTTGCATTCTCTTTTCTACTAAGGACTGGAAAATAAATCCTCCCCCCAACCCCACACCCCCTGATAAGAACATGGAAGGTGGAAGATAAGTATTTCGTACTACAAAGATGTACTTTAAATTTTTTAAATATTTAATTTAGAGACAACCACAAATAAAACTTGAGCACAGGGAAATTTGTTAGCTCAGGAATTGTACTTCTTTGGGTAGACATCCCCAGTTTATCATATGTTAAAAAATCCATTCTCAAATACCAGGGGATTCTAAAAATGAGCCTGTTATAAATCATTTGACATTAATTTTTAAAATGCTTTTGTCTTAATTTTAAGACTCTTTACCTTTTTCAAAGCAGCTCTTGTAAAACCTCACTCCTACTCATCACCGGTGCAGTTCCAGTGACTATGTTCCTGGCAAATAAGAAACACTCTGTAATCCAAGAGAGAGGCTCTCCTTACCTTGGCGCTGATCCTGGTTTCTATGTACTGTTTTTTCACATGTCCTAATCGACCAGTCAATTTGATATATTCCATCAACTAATTAGTGAAAAATGAATGTATAATTGATGGAGTATCAGAATGAGTTTATTCTTCAGTACAAACTCAATGTTTAAAGCCATATCTTCCCAGACTGTAATTGTAACATCATCACTGGTGCTGTCCTGGGTCTTTTTACAGCAGATCCCTTGCACCACTGGCCATTAATGTCTTGTTTATGATTAGAAATCAAGAATTACTTAATTGGATGGCACCTGTGGCTCAAAGGAGTAAGGTGCCAGCCCCATATACCGGAGGTGGTTGGTTCAAACCTAGCCCTGGCCAAAAACCACAAAAAAAAAAAAAAAAAAAAAAAAAAAAAAGAATTACTTAATCTAAAAATGATGAAATTGCATGGTAAACCTAAGAGCTCAGACTTGCTGAATCTGATTTCTTCATGTCTATATGTCTGTGAGTTATCCTTTGATTTAATCACAATTCTCTCAATTATAAAAAAAGAAAAGTGTTTTGTTGAGAATCAAAATCATGGAAAGGGTGGTAGCTCACACTTGTAATCTTAGCAGTCTGTGAAGTCAAGGCAGGTGGATTGTTTGAGCTCAGGAATTCAAGACCAGCCTGAGCAAGGGTGAGACCCTGTCTCTACTAAAAATAGAAAAGCTAGTGAGGCATAGTGGTGGGCGCCTTTAGTCCCAGCTACTAAGGAGCCTAAGGCAAGAGGATTGCTCCAGTGCAAGACTTTGAGGTTGCTGTGAGCTATGATGATGCCACGGCACTCTACCCACAGTGACAAAGTGAGACTCTGTTTCAAAACAAACGAACAAACAAACAAACAAACAAAAAATCATGGAAAATAAAATGAAGCAAGGATGCTTCTCTTAGATTTTCTAAGTATGCATTCAGTTGCAAATGTCAATGAAGGCAAATAATATGAAAAAAATTAAAGTGCCCCCCAAAAAGACTATGAGGGTAAGTAGTCCATGTCAGAAATCAACTTGCTATAACTTAACTACATGTACTGAACACCCTTTATGTGCCAAATATTATGGATTGTTAATAATATAAGGGTCTCCAAGTAAGAACATATTACCAGTTATCAATGTAGCACATAAGGTTGATGGTGGTGCTGCTAGTGGTGGCAGAAGTAGTAATAATAACAGCAACTTTAATGAGTTTGATAATTTGTGAAAATTATGCAGATATGATTGGACCTAAGAACAACACTGTCACATAGGTAGCTATTATTTATTCTCATGTTTTTAATAAGCAAAATTAAGCTCATAATTCTGGGCATATAGTGATCATATTCTAATTTCATGAAGAATAAAAGTAGATGAGAAAAAGGTTAATGATAATAGCCCAAATTTCTAAATAGAAGTCCAAGGCCAGCAGGAATAAATAAGTTAGATCAGAAAATCTCAGCATAAGACAAAAAACATGAGCAAAATGAAAGTGAATGGATGCTTTAAGCTCTTCAGGCTCCTGCCTCCTTGCACATCAAATTGAACCTTAAGCCTGGGCATGAGCAAGTACAGCTCAAGGGAACATTGGGTCAGTGGGTTTCCAATCTATTATCATCAGTCCCCAAATCTCATTTATCAGCTTCATCCCATCAGCTAGGCTCTGAATTACTCTAGAACAAGAGGAGGAAAATGTGGGTGACTGCATCTTCCTCAGAGCAAGGAGATATGTAAATGGCTTAAATGCAAACTTCATGTTTTATTTATCATGGTTCAAGTGATAAAATTTTAAAGGACATATCAAGTAAGGCAGATAGATGATTTTTAAGGCCTTGAATCCTTCTGCTGTCAGGATACATCCAGTTTTCCCTAGCAGCATCATTTAACCTACGAATTCCCCTTCTTTATGCCAGGGGAAAAGTCCAGTTTCTTTCCACACTGACTTATAAGGGAAATAATAAAAATAATTGAAGAATACTTTTCAAGAATAATGTACTATTAAATGCCTATGTCCTACATACAACCGGAAGATATAAAGATTGAGACCTCAAAGGAAAATAAAGCCTAGAATTTAATACAATAAGTGAAGGAGCCCCAAATCAGAAACAAACTAGATGGCCAAAACAGAGAAGGGCTATGTTATGTACCCTTGGTGATTGTAGCCAGCAAGAATCCACATGCCCTGAATGAGATTGGAACATTTTTGTTGAGCATGGAAAACTTCCCAGAAGTTACTCATTCCACTGTTTGATTCTAAATCATTATACAGATGGGGGAAAAAGGTGTCTTCCTGCATGCCATCCGGTAACAGTGGGACTTAAATATAGTCAATGGCAAATCTATGAAATTGTGGTTAAACACATGTTGAAATTTTATACAAATGAAGAGATGCTCTAATGAGAAGTGCAATAAGAAAAATGGTGTTGTTCATGAAAATTTAAAAAAAGAATGATTTCTTTTCCTTTGGTTAGACACCCAGTATTGGGAATGCTGGATCAAATAGTATATCTACTTGTACAGTTCTTTGAGAAATCTCCACACTGTTTTCCACACAGGTTGTACTAATCTGCAGTTCCCCCAACAGTTTATAAGCATTCCTTTCTCTCTATAGAATCCATACCAACATCTATTGCTTTTAAACTTTTTAATGAAAACCATTCTAACAGAGGCAAGGTTATATCTTATTGTGGTTTTAATTTGCATTTCCCCAGACTAGTAATATTGAGCCTTTTTGTGTGTTTTTTGGCCTTTTGTCTATCTTTTGAAAAACTCCCGTTCATGTCTTGTCCCCACTTTTTAAGGGTGTTTTTTGTTTTTTTTTTTCTTGATGGTTTAGTTTGAGTTCTTTTCTAGATTCTGAATATTAACTTCTTAACAGATACATAGTTTGCAATTATTTTCTCCCATTTGTAGGTTTTCTATTTGGTGTGTTGATTATTTCTTAGCTGTACAGAAGTTTTTCTTTATCCACCAGTTCCACTACTGGGAATTGACCCAAAACAAAGACAGACATTTCATTGAGAAGACACTTCTCCTTGAAAGTTTACTGCAGCATAATGCACAATTGCAAAAATGTGGAATTAATCCAAGGGCCCATCAATTCATGAGTGGCTTAACAAAATGTGGTATATGTATACCATGGAGTATTAGCCACAAAAAGGATGAATTTGTGTATGTTGTAGCAGTTTACATGTAACTAGAGACTTGTATCCTAAGTGAAGCATTTCAAGAATGGAAAAACAAATACTACATATATCTCTAATATACTGGAACTAACCTATGGACACACATGTTTATACACACACAAAAATATGAAAACCAGCAATAATCTAGCTATTTCAAAAGTCTTGATTATAGTATAAATGCCTTTCTATTTCCTAAGACTAATCAAATTACTCAAGATCCTACGTAGGGTATATGTCTGAGTCACTCTGTTGTTGCTTGGTTATCATCTTGCGTTATTATATTCCTTTTTTGCTACAATTAAAGGAATGCCAATAATGCTTGCATTGTCAACATTCTCTGAATGTAATTCTCAGAAATATTTAAATATTTTCTAATATTTACAAATGCATCAATAATCAAAGCAATTTTCTAAATAACTGTTCCGATTATTGAAATGCAAAGTTATTTTCTGGCTTTATCCACATAGAACCACCCCAAACAGCTTTTAATGACTACAAAGAAAAAAATTTTCAAGGACTTGATATAATGACTTTACTAAAAATACTTGAAGCATTAAAAAAAGAAGAAGAAAAATAGAGAAATTCTCAGTACTCTTTTTCCATTCTTAGTGACAACACAGCATGCAGTGAAGTTTGACAGGCTACGCTGACATAAAGAGAATCTCTGTTAAGAGCATCTCAAGGTATATAGTTATGATTTTAGTTAAAAATTAAATAAAAAAGAGTATCTAACTACAGAAGCACAGGCTGGAAGTTTAAGAAAACTAGATTCAAATTTTATTTTTATTTTTATTTTGAGACAATATCACTATGTTGCCCTCAGTAAAATGCTATGGCATAACAGCTCACAGCAATCTCCAACTCCTGGGCTTAGGTGATTCTCTTGCCTCAGCCTCCCAAGTAGCTGGGACTACAGGCACCCGCCACAATGCCCGGCTATAGATTCAAACTTTTATTAGTTCTCTCTGTGCCACATATCTGTGGCCCACTCTGCTTCCATGCTAGAGAGCCATCTTATAACACCCACCCTGCAACCCAGCCAACGATGCTCAGCTCCTCTAAGTGTCCTCTATACCAGACATGTGCCCCAGGGGTCAATCAGGCAGGCAAGTATCAGAGCCACCTGCTGTGTGACTACTTTCCACATTGGCCAACAGAAAGCCCAAGATCCGGCCTTTTTTCCAGAATTTTTTATGGTAAACAGAGTCCAGGGTTCCTTTCTGCTCTTCATTTGACTATCACTTGTCAAGTGCAAATATATTGCCCTTTGTTCCCCTCCCTCTGTCCTCATTATACGTTTCCTTCTTTGTCTTCAGTAAAGCTTTTGGTCTATTCTGCTGGCTTTGGCAATTGAGTTACTCAAATATAAAATATAGAAATGTAAATACTCATTTTTCAAAATGTTCACAACTGAATGACTAGTATCATCTTGCTGTAAGTTATATTTTAATATTAGTATTTCTCTTTTCTTGTGGCATTCCTTCTAGAGAACAAATCACAATCACTATTTCTAATCCCTAGGCACACGGTAGTAAAGGGTCAGGTGCTCACAAAGGTAACAGGGATTTTCATATTAATAATTGTCAAAGTACACAAGATTTCAGTTAGAAGGAATAAGTTAAAGAGATCCATTGTACAACATGGTGACTACAGTTAACAGCACTGTATGGTATACGTGAAAATTGAGGAATATAGATTTTATCACAAAAATTATGATAAAAATGGGAGGGAATGTATATGCTTACTAGCTTGAATGAGCTATTGCATAAAAGCCAAGCACAGAAAGACAAATACTGCATTATCTCACATACATAATATGTAGAATCTAAAAAAGTTGAACTTGTAGAAATAGAGCAGAGAATGATAGCTATGAGAGGCTAGGGGAGAAGGAAAATGGGGAAAGAGGAGATGTTGACCTCCTCCATAATATTGCAGTTAGGATGAATAGGCTTTAGTGATATATCACACAGAACAGTGACTATAAGAGGTTATAATACATTACAGGTTTCAAACTTGCTAAAAGAATAGATTTTAAACTGTTTCACCATAAAAAATAAGTATTTGAAGTGATAATTTGTGAATTAGCTTGATTTATTTACTCTACAATGAAAATGTGTACCCAAACATCACATTGTACCTATAAATACATGTAATTATTTGTATACTAAAAATAAAATTTAAAAATCTTGTGCACCATAAATATGTGCAATTTTTATTTCCTAATTAATAATTAAAACATAATTTTAAAAATATCCCCTCTTATGTATGTAAACATTTATCATAGTGCCTGAAATATGTTGAGCAGTCAATAAATCACACCTAATACTGTTTTCAACAAAATTATTTGTCAGTATTTAATGCCAATGCCAATCTAGTACTCATCGAACAAGGAGCAGAAATATCTTTAAAGTATGATATGAGTTGTTATCTTTTCTCACAAATTAAAAACTAAGCTATCATTCTTTGTTCATTTTATTTAGACTGAAACATCTTTTAGAACCTGATCTGCCTCATATATACTGATAAAATTACTTCTTTCGAACTCTGAGGCTGGAGATAAGTAGCAGAAAGACCAAAATGGTCCTTGGGACTGATAAATTCCAGGTTAGACTTTCTTTTGCTCTATGACAGCTGGCCTAAGGACTAGTAAAGGGCTTCCCTCTGGCTTGGTCTGATATTTTCTGCTGAAATGCAGACAAAGTCATGTTGATTATTCAGAGCCAAGATGAATCCAGAATTACCTTAGCGATAGCTCTTTAAGTGGCCAGAGATGCTGATTGTAGAAGACAGCATTTATATTCTTGTAAAAGAGGGTTATGTTCCTGAAATACTTTTTTTTCTGATTTTTTTTTTTTTTTTGCATGTGGGCCTTCTGCTTCCAGGAAGCACATGTTTTCTATGCTTTATGAAAAATAGAAGTGTTGATTATGGAAAGAAATGATCACATGAGGAAATGTGCCCTGTGCTGGTATAAATCTAGCACTGAGCTTGAGATGCTGTTGCACTGCAGGGACAATTCAGGCGTCACATCCAGAAAGAAAGCAGGAGTGTGATGGCAACAAGCCAAGCAGCAAATGCAGCCCCCTTGCCCTTCACGGGTCAGAATGGATCAGTGTGACAGAAAGTGGCTTTCCCAGTAGGCTGGATCAGTATTCAAGCTTGGTTCTCCACACACACAAAAATGCACTGTTACAATAAGTGCTTTCCATGGCAACCTGTTAGTCTCCATTTGGATTAATTATGGTTGCAGGAATGGCTTCACCCCACTAGTGAACTGTATCGAAAAGCCCCATAAGGCTGTCTACATTATTATTGCTTGTCTCGTTTGTTCACTTATTCTTCAGCTTGACTTGAAACGTACTCAATGGTTATTATGAAGCAGACATTTCCAGAAAGCCCACCATCGTTTTTAAAAATAACTGAATGGAATGCTCTGCTGAGGAGCAATCTCTGTACCCCTCTCTAGGTATCCAGATGCTTGAATCACATTCTGATTCTGCCTTACAATTCTTTCCCTCTACTTTTCTCTCTTTTCTCCCTTTTTTCCCTTTTCCATTCCTGTCTGAATGGAAATGAATGATGAAAGGAAAAAGAATCAGAGATGATGTGGAAATGCATTTTTTCTCTATGAACACAACTGCAAATCAAAGCTGCAGAAGGCAAAGAGAAAAATGGCTGTCCTTCTTACACCATTTTCCCATATGAATATTTATCCTCCTTTTCATTAATAAATCCTGCAGTAAAATGAAATTTAACTTGTAAATTCAATAGTAAGTTATCAAAAATGAACAAGCCACACTTATAAAATAAGACACACCTCAAAACCTCTTTCCTGTAGCATCTTGATGTGCTGAGGGTAGACTCTCACATGAAAAGGTGCATACTATGGCAAAAGTCTAACCTTTATAAAAAATGCCTACTGGATAAGTGGGTACTTGAATATACTTTCAGCAGAGATTTTCAAATTTAATGCAAATTTTACTTTGCATTAAAATCACCTGAAAGGTTCCTGGAAATGCAGATTGCTGAACTCTATCTTTCCAATTTTGGATTCAGTAGGTGGGTCTGAGTAGAACCTATGAGTTGGCAATATTAACAACTGCTGGGAATTCTGATGCAGCTGGTCTGAGGACCACCCTTGGAGAACTACAGAGCTAGACGGATACTTCTGATCAAGTTCACAGCCTCACTAACTTCTCTGGAGTAAGGAGGAGGAGAACTAGTTTGGTTTCACTGGGAAAATCACTAAAGAACTACTTAAGCTCCGATGCTTCTTCTTTTACTTTAAGCTTCTACTTTAAGGGGCTCCTTCCTTCTGCAAAACAGGGAGGAGGTCCAATACTAAAAACAATTAGAGAACTACCAAGGAATAATTTTCAAAAGTTAAGATTTGAGTTTGCCACAGTATGCAGTTAAGATGCATCAAAGATTTACATAAGGCAAAAATGAGGAAAATGGGGGGTGGTAAAGCTAGTTCAGATGAGTATAGGAGAGACGGGAGTATTTATAGCTACTGGAAGACAGAATCCTGATAAGATTACAATGTCAGATGCAAAAGTGGCTAATATCCTGTAGTGGAATAAAACTGTAACATTTCATATTATCTTTTCTAATGAGTAGAAAACAACTATATCTCTTTTAGACAAAAATAATGTACAACATATAAATCCACAAATTAATATTTCACTTCACAGTGTCTAGCCCCTAATCTATGGTAAGTAGTAAACCAAACAGTACTACATTTCTCTAAATCAGAGGTTAGAGAATTTCAACCAGTGGGCCATATCTGACCTCCATCCGCTTTTCTTTTCCTTTTTTAAAGTAAAATATACTAACACATACAGCCACACTCATCCATCACATAGGTTTATAGCTGCCTTTCAGTTATGACAATAACCATTGAATAATCCCCACATAGACAATGCTCTATGATGTATGATGTTTAAAGCTCATGAGATCATTTCTTAATCTTATTTCCTAGGTTTGGATAGAGTTTCTTAACAAAACAAATAAGTACTAAAGGAGCATCATACCAACACCGTATGTGATGTATACTGTATCAACTTAGCTAAACTAAAACTGAGTTTTCTAGAATCCCCTTTCCCAAGACCAAAGTGGCCCCTCTGCTTGACTAAACTTTAGACAGACTCCCTCCTGACTCTGGCCTTATTCTCCTTTTTCCTAGAGTGTTTAGAAGACTTGTGATTATAAATTCTTTCTCTGCCCCTTTGATATGCAATCCTTTTTAAAAGCCAGTTTTACAACTAAGAACATCTTTCTCAAGGACCTAGGAACCATTACTTTGAAATGTAATCATCAAGAAAGCTAGTGCCCTATTTCCACTCCCTGTGGAAAGACAGTAACCTAACTTTAGAGGGCATTTTGCTCCAAGTTATAAAACTGCCTCCTGACATGAAGGTTAAAGAAAGTTTACTTTTTGGGAGGTGAGACCAATTAGCAAACACAGATGGCCTATGATTCTCCACTCTCCTCTAGCCCTTAAAAACTCTACCACTACTTGTTTCAGTAGAATTGAGCTTAGATTGAATTCTGACATATCTATCTCTCTCTCTCTCTTCCCCTTTCCCCCACCCCATATTTTCAGTAGCCTTTAATAAGATAGCCCTTATCTGGTTAATATTAAATTTGTATACTTTTTGCATATTTCCCTACTAGTGTGGACCACAAGAGACAAAGAGACATTTTGCTTGACATTCTGAAGGCAAAAATGAGACAGCAGCCATATTCTTCCTACATTTGACCAGTCCAGGACACCAAACCCTATTGCTGATAACCCTTCAGCTTCCCCAACCTCAGTTGAATCTCCTTCATCACTGTTAATAAATCCTTGTGTTTGCAGCAACTAGTACTTCATCTAGGATTGCAACAACTCAACCCTTGTCAGACCTCCATCTCCCAATCCTGGGTACCAGTTGTCCAGCTGACTACTGCCATCACTGAAGTGGGGGGCTTGGTTAGAGGTGATGAGAGACAGATGTACATTCCAGCTTATCCTTATTGTATCTGTTTGTCCTTGCTACCTCACTTCATGTCTAACTTTTCTTCTTTTTTAGTTTTGTTTTATATTGTCTTCTCTGTTATCTTCAGGCCCAGAACCAGACATGGAAACACCAGCTGTACATGATTGTTGAACCAAATCCCACAATTGCATGGTGAATGGAGACTGATTCAAAGCAAGAGTCGAAATGATCTGGTTAGCTAGTTGATCATGGAACCTAGAACTGAAATGGATGATCAGCATACTAAAGTCTTAATTTGTTTGTATTCATAGAAAAACTCTAGATTTAGTGAATAGAAAACCTGACAAACTTATAAATGAGGAAAATGCCTTATAATAAATTTCCAGATATGAACTGGCTCATAGGCTTAGAGCCCCTTAAATGAAGGAAAGGTCAGATACCCTTGAGAAAGAACCCTATTACATTGTTATACAGGTGAAAATTTATAATATAAATCTCCTAGCCTTCACTTCAAATGGGTGTGTAGCTTTTTACCAGGGTAATCGTAAGAGAAAAAAAAAATCAGAATTTGAGGGACTACTAGACATTAGCTCTAAACTTAAACTGACTCTTGAAGACCAAAAATGTCCTTGTGGTATACCCTTAACAGTAGACAGGGAATTGACAAAGTTCTGAGATCACTGAAGTTTTGGCTTGGGTCTCTTTTAGTGGACTGATGTGTCTCCAAACTTATTCTTTGGGTAGTTTCCAGCATACAGAATGTGTGGTTGGAATAGACATTCACAGCAATTGGCAGAATTCCCATTTTGATTTTCTGACCTAGGGAGTAATGGCTATATGTAAGTAAAAGTCAAGTAAAAAAACCTAGAACTACTTAAATAGTAAACAAAAAATAATATTGCTTTCTGGAGGAACTGGAGAGATTAGTGCCACCATTAAAGATTTGAAAAATGTAAAGGTAATGATTCCTACAACATCCCATTTAGCTTGTTTATTTGACCTATGTGGAAGACAGATGGATCTTAGAAAATGACAGTGAATTTTCATAAACTTAACCAGATGGTGACTCCAATTGCATTTGCTCCTTCAGATGTGGTTTCAGAGCAAATTGACGTATTCCCTGGCATATAGTATGGGGCTATTGATCTGGCAAATGTTCTCTACTCCATACCTGTTAGTAAAGTCCACTAGAAGTAGCTTACTTTTAATTGCCTAAGCCAACAATACATAACTATCCTGCCTTAGAGTAATATCGGTTCTCCAGCCTTATGCTATCATCTAGTCTGTAGGTAACTTTATTGACTCTACATTCAGTGGACTATTATGAATATCCATTTTAGTTATAATATTTAGATGATTGGGCAGGATGAAAATTAGTAGCAACTACTTTAGGCATTGTTTATAAATACCTTAGACAATAGATATAAATTAAATTCCACAAAAATTCAGGGAAACTATCACCTCATTCTAATTCTGGAGACCCAATGGTCTTAGGACATGTCAAGAGATCCCTTACAAAATGAAAGACAAATAGCTGCATCCAACCACTCCCACTACTACAGCACTATTTGGACATCTTTGAAGACTGGATGCAAAATAGACTTCATTTGGACATGCTACCCTGACCCATTTACCTAGTAACCAAAAAATCTTTTAGGTTTTATGGAGGTCCAAAACAAAAGAAGGCCTCATTACATATTCAGGGTGCCAAGTAAATTTTTCTATCATCTTGGCTATGGGATTCACAAAATATGATCACATTTGAAGCACCTTTGTCAGACAGGAAGATTACATGGAAGCTTTGGCAGTCTTTTGTCACAGCCCCTATGGCCCTGGTCTTGATCCCCGCAAAAAGTAACCAGGCATGACATGGATTAGAAGTACAAGCTTGCAGGAGGTGGGCTAACCTTGATTGCAGGGTAGCTCCCAGCAACCTCTGCACTAGCCTTTTATTGAGACAGCACAAGACAGGCGAGGGGAGTATTTGACAATGACTACGTGCCTAAGGATCGCCATGGGCTCGGGCTCTTTCTCCGCAATGAGCACCTTGAGAGGAATTGCCAGAGGGTCCACCTCCCCAGCTGCAAATCATCTTGCTCAGAGGTCGTCTGGCTCTTGGCATCCTCTACAGTCTTTAAAAGTGATTTAGACTCACAGAAGGGACTCTTAGGATTTTGAAGCAAAGCAATGCTTGCTTTTCTTTGGAGGTAATCATTGTCCTTTTGAGAAACATCTCTGGCTTCCTGCTGGGCCTTAGTAAGAACCCAATACCTAATTACTTTGGCCACCAAATTACATTGTGACCTGACTACATATCTGGGCTTTTTATCATCCACCAATCTATAATCTTGAGTGAGTATATTAGCAGTGTATCATCAAATGACAATGGCAAATAGAAGACTGAGTTCTGTTGAGGGTACAATTTGCAAAAGCCAGTGGCCTAAATGCCTACAGCCTGTTTTCTTTCTATATTGCCTCTTGCTTTCCAACCTGAACCCATTGTCTTCAGGAGCATTGATTGAAAAAACTGGGCACCTGGTTTACAGATAGTTCTGCCTAATATACTGGTACCACCCCAAAGTAAAATGTCGCAAAACTATAGCCACTTTCTGGTCCATCACTGAATGACAGCAGAAGGAAAATCCACCCAGTGGTCAGAGAACTGAGGTTGTTCATTTTGCTTAAAAGGATGACAAGAAGTATGGATTGACACTGATTCAAAGGCAGTAGGTAATGACTTTCTTAGATGATTAGGAACATGGAAGACACACAGTCGGTGACAAACAGGTCTGGAGAAGGAATAGGTGGATGAATTTCTCTGAATAGACACAGAGTGTGAAGTTATATGTGTCAAATGCAAATGCTCTCCAAGACACATAATCCCCAGAGGGGGATCTTAATAGTCAATTAGACAAGAGATTAGTTCAGTAGACATCAACCAGCTTCTTTATCTGACAAATGGCCTCCAGAAAAATATGGCCATGTGGCAGAAAGCAAGGTTTTCTATCTTCTTCAGCCACAGAAACAGGGTTGATCTATCAACAGAGACTTCAATATGACACCATTTTCCAGTGATCAGACAACCACCAAATGAGAAGTCAATTATACACAATCATATCTATCATGCAAGGGATAAGATTTTGCTTTTATTGGAATGAGCACATGCTGGATACTGATCTCCTATCCCTGCCTGCAAAGCTTCTAGAGAAAACTCCATCTGTGGAGCCAAGCAATTCCTTTTGCACATCATGGTATTTGACAGCATTGCTTTCAAATAACATTGCTCCTGAATAGGAACTCATAGCAAATGAAGTGTGATAATACTCTCAGGTTCATGAAATTCACTTGTCTTCCACATTTCCCATCACTCTGAATTAGCTGACCGGATGGAATGATAGAATGGCCTTTTCAAGTCTCTGTCACAGCTCCAGCAGGGTGACATCACTTTGACAGGCTTGGATATGTCCTTAGAATATGCTCTAAATAGGCTAGCAGCAAATTAGCAACCAGAAACAGCAATCAGATATTTCTATCAAAGGGAGAATTTATGAGCCTTAGAATCAAGGATGGAAATGAAAGTGTCCCCTTCCTTTGAATATTACTCCAAGCAGACAGGCTTGACCTCTTGTCAAAGTTCATGCAGGTTTACAGGGATATTTGCTTCAACCCTCACCCTGGAAATTATGGATGAAAGGGGGGCAGAGCAAGATGGCTTACTGGAAGCAGTTTCCAAAAGAGGCTCCTGTCCAAAAGGGAAGATAACCTCCAGAAACTGCACAATTAAGCTGAATACTGGGAGCCCAGCTGAGAGAGAGAA
>CAUYRH010013843.1:0-11619 GCA_963574655.1 Perodicticus potto
GAAAGTTATTTTGTTTTAGGAGATTAAAAGTCGATGACCATTCTCTTCTAGCTTGAAAGGTTTGATCAGAGAGAATTTCAGTTATTCTAATATTCTCCCCCTTGTAGGTTATCGATTTCTTGTGTCTGGTTGCTTTCAAAATTTTGTCCTTCATATTTACTTTAGTGAACTTAATTATGATGTGCCTGGGGGATGTCTTATTCGGGTTGAGTCGTTCTGGGGTTCTGAAACTGTCTGCTATCTGAATTTCAGAATCTCTTGGAATGTCTGGAAAGTTCTCTTTCATAATCTCATGAATAAGAGCCTCTGTGTCTTGTGAAGCTGCTTCATCGGTTTCCTGGATCCCTATGAGGCGAATATTGGTTTTCTTCGAGTTTTCCCAGAGCTCTCTGAGAGAGTGACCTGTTTTTGCCTTCCATTTCTCTTCCTCTTTGGAGGTTTGAGACTGTTCAAAAGCTTTGTCATCCATGTCAGAAATCCTTTCTTCTGCTTGCTCCATTTTGTTACTGAGGGATTCTACTGCATTTCTCAGATCTTTAAGGACTGCGACTTCTTGTCTCAATGCGTGAAAATCTTTGGTCATTTTGTCTTTGAATTCGTTGAATTCTTGAGACATCTTTTGGGTCATCTTTTGGATTACTGCTTGAAATTCTAATTCCATCTTTTCCTCCATTCCACAGATCTTATTTGCAATCCAGATTCTGAATTCGATTTCTGACATCTCAGCCATTTTCCTATGCAAGGGATCTTGTGCTGTGTCTGAGCTTTTGTCTGGGAAGTTTTTGGCCGGCGGTAGGCCTGCAGAGAGGCCTGTTGGTTGCCGGCACAGTTCCTTGAAGAAGGCTGGCCTGTGGAGGCCCTGTGGGTGTGAGGCAGAGGCCTGCACAGTCACCGGGAGTTCCCAGTGGCCCGGGGCTAGGTCGTCGTGGGTGGAGTCCCTGGCAGAAGGCAGGCCTACGGAAGCCCGGCAAGTGCGTGATGCAGGGCCAGGTGGTTGCTGGTAGAGTTCCTGGCTGGGGGCAGGCCTGCAGAGGTTCTGTGGGTGCCAGGTGGCGGCCCATGTGGTCACCGGGACTGTCCCTGGCTTGGGGCAGACCTGTGGGTCCTGGGGGTTGTGAGCGGAGTCCCTGGCATAAGGTGGACCTGTGGAAGCCCTGCAGGCTCGGGGCGCGGGCTGCCAGGATATTTACTGGCTGGGGCAGACCTGCGGGGGCCCTGCGGGTGCCAGGTGGAGGCCTGCACGGTCGCCAGGGGAGTTCCTGGCTGGGGGCGGACTTGCAGAGGCCTGGCGGTCACCGGCAGAGTCTCTAGCAGACAGTGGACCTGCAGAAGTCCGGCAAGCACAGGGCACAGGGCCAGGTGGTTGCTGGGGGAGTTCCTTGCCTGGGGTGGGCCTGCAGAGGCCCGGCGGTTGTAGGTGGAGAAGCTCTGCTGGCTCAGGCATGGGGCCGCACAGTCTCCAGGGGATTTACTGGTGTGGGACTGGCCTCCAGGGACCCTGCGGGTGCTAGGCGGAGGCCTGCACGGTCGCCCGGGGAGTTCCTGGCTGGGGGCGGACTTGCAGAGGCTTAGGGGTCGCCGGCAGAGTCTCTAGCAGACGGTGGGCCTGCAGAAGCCCAGCAAGCATGGGGTGCAGGGCCAGGCACTTGCCTGTGACTTAACTGGCCAGAGGGAGGGAGGCTTGCCGCGGCCTCCCCTCAGTCTTTTCCCGGTGGGGAGCTTGTTCCAGCAGGCGGGGGTGGGGCCGCTGCTCAGGGATCTCCTCCCTCCGTCTCAGTGGGAGTTAGGCTTCTGGTTCATCAGGTAGCGGGGGAAGGTTGTAGTGTAAGTTCAGAATGGTGGGGAAAACTTTAGTTCAGTTTTTCTGGCTAGCAATAGAGTTTTCAAAGTCACACCGGGGTGCTCAGGGGAAGCACACCCCACTTCCCACAGCACTCTTCTGTGGGGTGAGACAAGAGGTCCACAGTTCACTGCTTGTCTGTAGAAAACCCGCAGGAGCAAAAGTGGAGAAAAAATAGAAAGGAAACAGAAAAGCAAGAAACTCAGAGATTTCTTGGGGGAGGCGATGGACACTTTTCCTTTCAGATGAATTTTGTACCTGAACCTTGCTTTCTTGGAGTCGCAACCTGTCTCAGCAGAGTTGACCCGCAGAAATCACTTCTCTCTCTCGGCTGGGCTCCCAGTATTCAGCTTAATTGCACAGTATCTTCAGGTTATATTCCCTTTTGTACAGGAGCTCTTTTCAGAAGCTGCTTCCAGTCAGCCATCTTGCTCTGCCCCTGCATATTCATTTTATAGTGAGAAAGACAGTATCTATAAACTTAAATTTGATATTGTCTCTCATTTTTAATATATTACATAATTTTAAATATCAATGTCAAGTTCAATTTTAAATTTACTCATTCAAACAATTATGTTACAGGTTTTGACAAAAATAATAGGTAGAAGAGTGCCAGAAAGTCCCAATTTTCTTTTCTTTTTTTTTTTTTTTTTGAGACAGAGCCTGAAGCTGTCACCCTCGGTAGAGTGCTGTGGCATCACAGCTCACAGCAACCCCCAATTCCTGGGCTCAAGTGAGTCTCTTGCCTCCGCCTCCCGAGTAGCTGGGACAACAGGCACCCACCACAACGCCCGGCCATTTTTTGGTTGCAGCCGTCATTGTTGTTTGGCAGGCCCGGGCTGGATTCGAACCCGCCAGCTCAGGTGTACATGGCTGGCGCCTTAGCCCATTGAGCCACAGGCGCCAAGCTGACAGTCCCAATTTTCATGGTAACATCTTCCTTGAAATTGTGTTGAAAGCAGGGAAAAATAAGGTTAGCCATTACCTGGTCTTGTTTTCTTGCTTTTAACATTTTTAGTACGCCTGTAAGATGATTAAAACAGTTTATGTATGGATTTCAGAAAAGTTAGAGCCTAAAAATAATTCAACAGCAGCTGGAATTAATAAAGAGGTAAATGAATGAATGCATCAACCAGATGTATGTGAAATGTGGGTCTTTTATGTCTTATGTTCAGTGAAAGCTTTAGCAGTCTTAAAATAATGAAAATTACAAACTGTCTGATATGACAATGACTAATTTTAATGTTGATGATCATTTAGGTAAGTAATTCTTATACAGTACTCATTGTGTGTCAGGCACTGGTATCTTTACATGTGGTTCAACAATCAGATTGTCAAATCAGCCTGACATGAATTGGAGATGTTAATCAATACCAAGCCCTCCCTATAATTTCATACATACAAGCAATCAAAAGGCACAAGAAAAGCAGAGAGAGGCCCTGGATATTGAGAGAATCTCTTAGATTCTTTCTTACCACAGTAGACAAAACTCTGATGCCTAAACCAGTGGATAAGATCCTTAATGAAGCACTTGGGTTATCTAACACAGCAGGGAGCAAGCATCCCAGGCTGTGAAAAATTCTCCTTTTTTTCCCCAGATAGTTGTTTAGCTCATGCCCTATGCACCATCCCCTGTGCCATAAATATCGAGATTTTAGGTTTGTTTATCGTAGTAATCCTAAACTAGAATCATCCTGCTAAAAGCCATTTACAGATACTTTTTAAAAAATATTTTAAGTAAGTACCATTAGCATATTTACCAACTAGTAGCACAATTGTAAGATTAGATCAGATCTTCTGCCTTTTTTTTTTTTCCTGTGAGAATCTTTCACACAACAGGGGAAAAATACTGATTTAATCCTTTCCTCCCCAAAAGATTACCTCATTCTAAATGAAATTCACTTGTTATTTATTTTTAAATTACAAACAAGGTAAAATATATTTAAGAAGGAATTAAAACACATCTGAAACATCATTTATTTTACTTGGTTTAGTTTGGTTAGTAGGGGCTGGGAGAGAAATACGGTGAGAAATATGCAGTAAATGTAAATACATTTTTATCACCAATGGATATCCACAATAGCAATTTGTTATATTTGTTTTGTGTGTATGTGTATCTGTATACTTCACATGTGATTCTTTCTTCTATTTGCTCTTAGAATAGTTGAGAAATCATTTTATGCTTTTAATTTTTAATTTTATCTGTTTTTCTCAACCCAACCCTCAATTCAGGATGGAGATCCAGTTCGTCCAGGAGTGGCTATGACTGATCTTGCCACTGGCCTATATGCATATGGAGCCATTATGGCTGGATTGATACAAAGATATAAAACCGGAAAAGGACTGTTCATTGATTGTAACCTACTGTCATCTCAGGTACCAATCTAATAACATTTTAGATAATGGTGTAAAAACTGTCTTTATGTTTAATCTTTTCAGATAAAATCCTATGATTATATGTACTAAAAATTTTTTTTAAAAACTCTAAACAAAAGAAAGGAAAAACAACAAAAGCTCCTTTGTTTTGATGTATGTATTTCATAGTAAAATAAATGGACTATGAAAATTTTGTTGTAATGTATAAGTTGTTGTTGGACTAAAATTTTATAGGCTGTTTTTAATGGAATGAGTCTATTACTATTTGTAAGATAGGAGTAGAGTTATTTCTGTTTTATCACATGAGCTCTGAAACTTCCTTTTTTGTTGTTTTTTTTAATTTTAAATAAATTTATTTCAGATTTATGTGAGGGTACAAGCAACCAGGTCAGAAGATTTGATTTTGTTAGGTATAGTTTGTCTTATGGTAATGTCTCACATATAAAAGGTATGCCACCCCACCCCACCCCCATGCCCATTCAGTGAGAAGACCCCAATTCCTTTTCCTCCCTTGTTACCCCTTCCCCCAACTTGAATTGAAATGAGTTTTTCTCCTATTTGGGCATACATTAGATTGTCTACTGGCTTCATATTAGTATTGAGTTGAAACTTTTTTTGACTAGTTTTTTTATTTATTTTTATTTTTTTTGAAGATTAAAATTTTTAAAAAATTTTTACATATGCATGTGTTAATTAGGTTTCCACTTTTTGCCTTCACAGGATTTAAAAGGCTTAAAATTTAATAACAATAACAATGTTTAAGATAAGGACTAGAAACAAAAACCATGTAAAGAGTGAATGAAGATAAATACATTCAGAAAAGAAAACAATTACTGCATTGAAATATTAAGCAATATTAGTAATAATAATGCCAAGAAAGTAACGTTCACATTGTCAAATAAGACATTATAGAGTGTTTTGACTCTGAGGCTCATTATGAATTCATCAGTTAAGTTCTTATTTTTTTCCCCAAACTCTCAAAAAATAGACAACTAATATTTATAGATAAAAGTAAAGGAGAGTTTCAAAAAACAGATCATGCCAGATCTTATAGACAACAGAAAAAGAAGAAATATTTCAAAATCATTCTACTTGATCTGGATACACCTGATATTGAAATTGGAGAAAATATATTGTTATAAAGGGAAATTACAAATATATTTCACTTATAAGTGAGGATGCAATATCCTAAACAACATATTAACAAGTTGAATTAAAAATTAATGTTTAAGTAATGTACTTTGGTCAAAATTGAATCCAATTTATGTGAGAATTAATCACTATTTTCTTTCCTTTTTTTTTTTTTGTTTTCTTTCCCTCACCCCCTCCCTCCTTCTCTGTCTGCTCTCTCCTTCCCCCATGCCCCACTGTGTGATTGTCACTAATTGTCCTCAAAACAAAGTTGAATACATAGGGTTCATGCTTCTCTATTCCTGTGATGTTTCACTAAGAATAATGTGTTCCACCTCCATCCAAGTTAGTACAAATGCTGCAAAGTCTCCATAGTTTTTGATGGCTGAGCAATACTCCATGGTAATGGCTAGCTTTTGGTGGGGGGGGTTGTTTTCTTTTTGCAGTTCGGCAGAGACCAGGTTTGAACCCCCCACCTTCTGTATATGGGGCCAGTGCCCTACTCGCTGAGCCACAGGCACTGCCCGTATTTTACTTTTCTTTTCAACTTTTTTTCCAATTAATAAGATCTTCCATCTGGCTCTCAGGTCACTTTAATGTCATAATGCCAACTCATCAGATCCTTTATACCTTATGTAATGATGTTATAAATTTTTGCATCTTATTCTATGATTTAGGTTTACTGAATTCTGTCTTCTTTTCTTTCTTTCTTTTTTTTTTTTTGCAGTTTTTGGCCAGGGCTGGGTTTGAACCCACCACCTCCGGCATATGGGGCTGGTGCCCCACTCCTTCGAGCCACAGGCGCTGCCCAAATTCTGTATTCTTTTCATCTTTTCTTTCCTTAGCAGGGCCATAGCTCAAAAGTTTTTGGATAGCCCCCTTTGTATTCCACACAGCTCCCCTGGTTTTGTTTAGCCCACAAGCACTACACTCTGGGCTAAGGACCTCACATATGCTAATAGTACCCCACACCAGTGGCTTGTCTCATTCCCAGATTCTGGCCCTGCCCGGGCCTGTCCTAACATTCCTCTACATGGACCAAGTTCTAGAGCTGAGACCCAACCTCTGTGCTATTTCTCTCATCCTTCCCCTTCACTGAATGCCCACTCCCTCTCCCCTATCCAGCCTTCAAGGCTCATGCCAAATCCCATCATCCTTGATCACCACAGTCCATGGGAATTTCTCCCTCCTCCATACACGCTACCCATTGCTGTACCATTCGTTAAATATCAGCATGTGCAGCATATCATTGCTAGTTTTCTTCTTCTTCTTCTTCCTCTTCCTCTTCCTCTTCCTCTTCCTCTTCCTCTTCCTCTTCCTCTTCTTCTTCTTCTTCTTCTTCTTCTTCTTCTTTTTCTTTTTTCTCTCCTAGATTATAAAATCCCAGAGGGCAAGAGCTGTGTGGTGTTTTGCAGGGTACACATTCCTGCCTATGCGCCGGGACTGCATGTCGTACCCTCTCAAGGCACCAGCTCAGGATGGTCTAGGTAAGTGACTGAGTGGTTGGCTTTGATTAGCACATCATTTCCTACAGAGCATATCTAAATCCTGCTCCTGCTCAATCTGCTCTGGGTAATTGACAGAAGTTGAGCAATACTAATCCACATAACCACTTCTGACACATCATGAGGTAGCCTGTAACTCTGCTTCTCAGCTTGCTTAATGAAGATTTACTGACTCCAGCCAGCTAGTAAATTCCAGAGAAGCAACGTACAGTACTGATTTTCCACCCTGAAATTACATGGCCTAGGGTTGTTCAAACAATTCCAGCTAAAAAATGTTCTCCTAAGTGCTTAACTAAAAAGAAAACACTAAATAATTCATTTCAGCCGTACTTACAGACAGTGAATATATGTAAAGAGAAGGGGGATGGGAGAAGAAGATCACAAAAATCTGTTTGCTACGTTTAGTTGTGTCAAGACTTTACAGGAAGCTCAGTGCCTGTAGCTCAGTGGCTAGGGCACCAGCCACATACCCCAGAGCTGGCGGGTTCGAATCCAGCCCAGGCCTGCCAAACAACAATGACAACTACCACCAAAAAAAAGCCAGGCGTTGTGGTGGGCACCTGCAGTCCCAGCTACTTAGGAGGCTGAGGCAAGAGAATCGCCCAAGAGTTTGAGGTTGCTGTGAGCTGTGATGCCACAGCATTCTATCTAGGGTGACTCTCAAAAAAAAAAAAAAAAGAGTAGTGCCTATGGCTCAAAGGAGTAGGGCACTGGCCCCATATGCCAGAGGAGGCGGGTTCAAACCCAGCCCCAACCAAAAAAACTTTACAGAAAAACATTATTTATTTAATCAGAACTAAGTTTTTAGTTTCTTGACATATGTAGAAGAGCCAAAGGGAATCTACTCTATAGCTCTTTCTACCCCCAGAGGAAGGAGATAGGACAAAATGTCCCCCCAATACACAAACCAAATGTACAACCAAACCTCCAGACCTGAGATGTCTCCGGGTTATGGCAGGAACCTGGGAAACCTCCCAATTCAGCTATTGGGCTGTCGATTTAATCGAAAGCAGTTGCCCTTTCCCTGCCCAACATGAGTGTGCCTCATCAACTGTCCCCAGGCCAACTGTTTTACAAACACTCTGTGTCACCATGGCAACAGCCCAGCATTCGCCCACACTCCCGTGGGTGTTGTTAGAGTAAGTACTACAGTTCTTCTGGGGGGGGGGGGTATGTCTTTGTTTGACTATTTATAAATTTGAAACATTAATCACAGGAAGAGGACATTTGGCACCCATGAGCTATCACACAGCAATGAAAGAAGCGAAAAAGAAAGAGAGGCAACCAAAATATCACAGTCACATCTTAACAGTTTCCATGCAATGTCCGTCTCTGCTGCGACTTTAGTCACAGAAAACACTGAACACCTGAGAGATGCTAATTATCAAGGTCTTACCGTAAGGCATCTTTAGTCCTCACAGCAGTGATTATTATCATCCTATTGTACAGATGAAGCAATTGAGATGCTCAGAGCTTACAGCAGCACACCTGGTGAGTAACAGAGTCAGGATCCGAACCTGGGCAGTCTGATTCCAGGGACCCACACTGCAACTGCGGTGTCTGATTCCTCGGGTTACAGGAGCAAAACCTGAAGTGTGTGATAGGTACCTGGCTGCCAGAATGGACATACTCTGCCTGCCGATGCCTGGAGAAAGCCCTCGGTTTGGGGCCATCAACATAAATCTCGTACTTGGCATCTGCACCCTCTTTCACGGCCGCAGATTCTGACACTTCTGCCATCCATCCAACCCGTCATCACAAGCAGGTTCTGCTGGGACCAAATCAGCACAAGCCCACTCCCACAACTGGAGACTTGACTCCGAGAACCTATCCTACTGGCAGAGGGCCTCGGGGCACCAAGGACAGCCTCATCCCCAAAGAAACATTCTCATTTTTCAAGATGCCCCATTGGCTCCTCGAATTGCTTGAACTTCAGAGGACTATTGGCTCCAAGTCCAGCTCAGTTATTTGAGACTCAAGATGAAAAGAAGACAATTCCACATCCATCTCATGCACAGCTAAGAGTAGAGATTTAGGGGAGCCTCAACTCAAAAGCAAAGTGAGTATCGAATGGAACCGCTTTTTTTTTTTTGGAGACAGAGTCTCACTATGTCGCCCTCAGTAGAGTGCCATGGTGCTACAGCTCACAGCAACCTCCAACTCTTGGGTTTAAGCAATTCTCTTGCCTCCCAAGTAGCTGGGATTACAGGCGCCCACCACAATGCCCGGCTATTCTTTGTTGCAGTTGTCATAGTTGTTCAGCTGGCCCGGGCCGGGTTCAAACCCGCTAGCCTCTGTGTATGTGGCTGGCACCGAAACCACTGTGCTACAGGCACCAAGCCAATGGAACCTCTTTATAAAGCACTGATATGATTTAAGGATGGTCATTGTTGGCCAGCAATCTTCTTAGGTCTAACTGAAGTCAATACAGGTAATATGAAGCTCCCCTGGGGCACTGCGGCTGTGCCGAGTCAGCGTGCAAAGCCTCCCAGCGACAGGTCACTCATCGTCATGGGCCCTGCTGTTGGGTTGCCTGGCTACGGCAGTTTCCCTACTTGAAAAGGGGGCAGAATGACAGTTTCTACCTTTTAGGCTTGTTGTGAGGATCAAAGAAGCTAATTCATGCCAAGTGCTTGTGACAGTTCCTGCAGATCTTGCCATACACTTCAGTCTCAGAGTGAGCAACCCCTTCTGTTGAGCTTACCGCGCCCCACCCAAGCCCCCTCGGCCTGTCCTCTGACAAAGATGAGGTGGGGGAATACCAGTTTGCTTGCTTACTGGGATGGCACTATATAAAAAGCCACGTTTACCTAATTTATCTCTACTTTGCTCCTTTTTGGCTTTTCTTAGGTATTTACAGCCAAAGGTGCCTCCCCAGAATATTGGAGCCCTCACAGAACTCAGGCAGACACAGTCACTCTCTTAAAGTCATTCTGATCACAGTTCCACCCAAGTCCCTGGATCAAGTTCAAAAGAGGGACTCAGATGAACTTTTGAAAAAACAAACCATAAACCTACCTTGTTTGCTACATATTCACTAATTCAGGGATGACCAACTCTGTGGAATGAGACCTAACTCACAAGTTCCTTCAGAGACAGGGGTGCAGGCTGCTGTGGCCTCCCCAGGGTCCCTTGGGAATTCCTAAAAACGAAAGGGCCTGGGAGTAACAGTCTGGGGGAGGGGTGGAGCGTTTATCTTACAGCTTTGTCTACAATAGAAAAAAATATTCTGTAGTATTTTACTTGCTTTTGTATTTGGGGTCAAAATGTCTGTGGGAATAGGGGTGGTGCTGAAGTCCCTCAAGTTGCTACCGCTTCTCTCATTGCCGACGTGTCTCAGTCAGGTAAGGCTCCGCATCAGGAGGAGCCAGCGTCGCAGCCAGGTCAGAGGTGTCGGAGCGCCTCAAAGGTGCAGCAGCCAGTCTGAGTAGGAGCCCCGACTAACTTCTCCTGTGGCTACTTGATGTGGAGACAGCCAAGCAATGATGAACGCGCTCTCGTGCTTTTTAACGAGACACCAATCCCTTCCCCGTCCCCTTATCAAGATGTGTCTCCCACACCCACTCAATGGCAGGAGTGTTTAGTTACATCAAGGATTTACACGAATTGTGTTTTAAGACCATTTTGAGAATTCCATACATTCCCATTCTTTCTTTCCCCCAGTAAGATCAAGGAGGCACCCTGGATTGTTTTAAAATAAAGCTTTTCTAGATGCATTAGAAAAAGGAAAACATAAGCCATAGAAATGTTATTTGGCCAGAGTCATTTTCCCTGATTCAAAGCTTCCTTTCCAGTTTCCAGCTAAATGCCCCCAATGTGATAGGCCTGTAAATACTTTCTTGTCCACCAGCTTGAAATATTTTTGGCTAATGGGCCGAGAGCTGCTAAAACTGGTCAGATCACTGACACCCTGCTCAGCTACAGGAGTTCCAGTCTCCGTCTCAGATGATGTCAGCCATTGTCAGTGACTGGGTTCTTCCTGGCTGTTTCCGTCTCTGCGGGCGAGCTCTGGGGGAGTGTCGTACGCTCCAGGCAGCGGCCAACTCCTGCCCCCCTGCGCCCGTCTGCGCCCGTCTGCGCCCGTCTGCGCCCTTCTGCGCGCCTCTGCGCCCCTCTGTGCCCGTCTGAGCGCCTCTGCGCCCCTCTGCGCCCGTCTGCGCCCTTCTGCGCCCGTGTGCGCCCCTCTGCGCCCGTCTGCGCCCCTCTGCGCCCCGTCTGCGCCCCTCTGCGCCGGCAGCTCACGGGACCGTAGAGACGGCGCCTGTGCGGCCGTCCAATGCTCGGAGCCAATCTGCTGTGCCAGGCAGGAAAGAGGGCAGAAAACGTTCAGACTTCCCCATAGCTTCAAGAGAAGCCAAAGATTCAGGTTATTATATAAAATATACTGATTTTAAAGGTTGGCAGATTACTCAAATGTTTTTGAAGTGCAAGAACAACCTAACACGTTGAGACCGCTAGGGCGCCCCGGGCGCACTGCTTCCGGCCCGCGGGCTGGGCGGCTTCGGAGCCCTGGACACGGTTAGTGGCTGCTCCGCATTACCGCCGGCCCGGGCGCCCACTGTCCGGGTCGTACACGCGTCCTGTCATTTCATTCCCTACAGCAGCACTAGGAGTTAGGAATTAGTGTTATCTCCATTTACGGATGACAAAACTGAGTCGTGATGAGTTTAAGTGACTTACCCAAGGTCACACAGAAAATACAGGTGGGGATTTGGCCCCGGCAGCCCAGGGCAGGGAAACAGAGGGTCCACTGGCTCTTCCAGCCCT